>PVKB01000688.1:0-304612 GCA_004027205.1 Ctenodactylus gundi
AATCTGTGCCATGCTAACTTTGGGGAAGATGTTTTTTAATACCAGGTGCAGTGATGCTCACAGATAATCCAAGCACTCTGGGAGACCGAGGCAGGGAAGTCCCAGGCTCCTGCCTAACCTGGGAAACTTAGCAATTTAGGAGACCCTGTCTCAAATAAACAATAAAGGCAGGTTGGAGATAGCATTAAAGTGGATGAGAACAAAGGTCCTTGGTTTAATCTTCAATATCAAAAAAGTAAAACAATAAAGAACTTAGGTAGTGTTCATACATTCTATTATATTGCTTGGTTAGAATTTATACATATCTTACTGTGTAAAAATCATTGAAATTCACATTTGCAATCTTCTCATTTCTCATTATTAAACTAAGAAATACAAGTTGCGTTGTTTGCAGAATAGAGTGCCTTTGACTTAGCTATTTCATAGCTTTGGCAGAAATACCCAACGTAGACAAGAAGGAAATGTGTTTGGCTCACAGTTTCAGTGTGTGACCAGCTTGCTCAGTGCTCTAGTTCTCCGATGAGGCAGAACCATGCAGGGAAGGTGTGTGGAGAAAAGCTGTTCCTGTCGCGGCAGCAAGAGCCAGAGGAAGAGAGAAGGAACCAGGAAGCAGAGCAAGAACTAAGCAGCCAGGGACAAGGCACGCTCTTCCAAGCATGCCCTGTTCCTCCTCTCCTCTAACCAGGCCTAGCCCCTACCTCCCAGTCCCCAAGGTTCTGGGCATTTACACTAAAATAGGCTTCTGAAAGCTTGGTGCAGTGATGCGCAACTTCTTTAAAATATTCAAATACTGTAATCTAATCTTTTAATTTATATTCAAGTTAGATAATTATAATGACATATATGCAAATGTAATTAACAGCATCCATATATGCAAATAACTGTAACTTCCAACTTGATAAATATTTTATTAATTTCATAACAAGGCTAGAATTAATCAGGAACTGATTATCTTCTGCATCTTGTTACAAAAGTTTCCCTTATTTATATTTGGAATTGGTAAGGAGATCCGAGTCTTACTAGAGCCCTTTACGTTTATCATAGTGGTGGTCCCTGGTAGGAGTGGTCAGAAAAAGAGAGCTGTTCAATTATTCTGGTGCATTTCTGTGTGTGTGTGTGTGTGTTGGGGACAGGGGGGAGGGATCCAGCACAGGGCTTTCACCCTGAATGACATCCCTGGCATATTTATCAGTCTCGGTTTAAGAGAGAGGTCTTTCTAAGATGCTAGGTTTCCCAGGTGGTCTCTAACACGTGATCCTTCTGTGTTTGTCTCCCTCACAGTGCTGGTATTACAAGCCTTTGCCAGCAGGTCTGGGTAACTAAATTACTTTCGTTAAATCACACACCTTTCTTATACATTAAACCTCTCAGTATTCTTAAAAATTTTCACACCCAGTCAATCCTATTTGCTTGCTTGTTGTGTATTTATTTATTTGTTTCACTTATTTAGAAAATTTTTCTAATTTGTCTTTGCCTTTCTCATTGTTTTCTCACATATATGTGTCTCAGGCTGGAGAAATTGCTCAGAGAGCAGCAGGACTGGTCTATCGAGCGCTTAGTACCCAAGTCCAATTCCCTAGCACCACATAAGTTGGGGATGGTGGCAGGTGCCTGTGATCCTCGGACTCAGGAGCCTGAGGCAGGAGGACTCACATGAGTTTGAGGTCAGTCTGGGGTACATAGTGAGCACAGAACTAGCCCAGACTACGGAGTAAGACCCTGTCTCAAAAACAAAACAAAACAAAATGAAACACACAGGTCTCCACCCTCTCCCTAAGTTTTTTGCTCCCACTCTATTGCTCTCTTTCTGACTTACTCATGCATGTTTTGTTTGATGGATTTTTAATCTCTTTTTTTCCTTGAACTTTAAGTTATGAAAAAATAGTGCATTGCCTCACGTGATCTTGCTGTCAAAAACACCCAGACGACAAATTATGGACAGGTTTCCTGCCAATATCTTTTATTATTCAATATCGTTACATGGTTAAATGTAATTCTAAATGTATTTAAAGATAAGTTCGAACAAATTAAACTTATGACATTTTAAATTAATCTTATGTGAAGGGTGTTGCTTTTTAAGTTCTTTTTGGGGTTTTTAACATTTTGGAGAAAAAAATAGTTGAGAAAAGCTTAAGACAACTTTAAAAAATATTGGTTGTTGGCTTATTCTCTTGGTTTAGCAAAGAGATTGCTTACTTTGCTTGATAAATTGATATGATAAATTATTTTATCACAAAAAAACCTGTTTAAGGACTTCCCAAAGTACATTTTTTTTTAAATTCATAAGCTAAGTGCAGTCCAGGTACATGCTACAGTAGATCTTTACTGCCTTGGTAATATCTCCTATTTGTTATTTGAATCATTAGAGATTGATTATGACTCAGGTAAAACTCACATAGCTTACTAAAATGTAAATTTTTTCTTAGATTGCGAATTCTAATACTACACATTAAATGTTATAACTTTATCATACCATTTTGTATCTTACATAATATAAGTAGTGATGTGCCTGGCACTCAAGGAGTTAAAACGCTGACAGCATGAAAGGTTGTGGATCAAACAAATTCTGCTATGACAATCTTCGCTGTGACAAGCCAAAAATAAAAGGAAAACCAACAGACTATCTTGAAACAAATACAAATTAATTCACTCCATCAATAAAAGTCAAATTAATGCTATAAAACAAATTAAAGCAGCAATTAAGCTAATATCTAATTATTCATCTTTGAAATAAATGAAGTTGAAAGCGATAGCCTTGCTGTTTTCACTACTGGGCAAATTATTACAGTCGTTTAAAAATCAATCAAAATAGTTAATAAAGATGGAATAATTACTAGATTGTGTTCACAATAAAACCAGAACTATCATGAAGACTAGATTTTCTTTGGTCACAGAGTAAACTCACAGGGATTGTTCTTATATATATATATATATATATATATATATATATATATATATTCTCAAGAAAGGTGTAGGAATTGTTGAGATTATCAACATAAACATAGCTCTAAACAGATAACAGAATTCATTATTTTCCTTTTTGGAATTATTAATGTGTTTGATACTTCTGTATGACATGTTAGATTGATCATAAATATGTAAATACACATTATTTTTAATACATAACATATTCTTATGCAGAAAGTTATTTGGATTATGTACAGACGAGGGCAATCATAGTTTTCTCTGTATGTGAATTCTACAATAGCACAATCTATTCTTAAAGTTCACTGTGAAATAAGGGTGTGACAGAAATGCATGGAACAAAGGACTGGTACATATAAATGACAGAAAGGGACAAAATATTTTGACAGATGGAGCAGATAACCTTTTTTTTTTTTGAGAATCGCACTCTGTATTCCAGGGTCAACTCATGATTTCGCCCAGGCTGGCCTCGCCTTCGTGGCAACCCTCTTGCCCCTGCCTACCAAGTATTGTTTTGTTTTGTATTGTCTGCAATTTCAGTTTTTAGGCAACTCCCTTTTCCTTTCTTTCTCACTCATACATCTTAGATCTCAGATTTAGCAGAGCAACATCAGTAATTCAGATGCAATGTGGGCTAAATGGAATTTTCTGGGAAACAACTACCGAAACTAGAATTCTATTGTGTCTTTGAGAAAACAAGTTTAGAAACACAACTAACAAACCTACAAATAAAATTTTATGACGAAACTTGTCTGTAAACTAGGATTTGTTCACCTCAGAAAAATGAATGTTGCTTTTCTTGAGAGAAAGGGATGACTCTGATTTTCTTTACATTGCTGGAATGCTTCTATTTGTATTTGGAAGTATTACAGATTCCCTGAAGTGTTATAAGACAACCTTTTCCCAGAGTAATATGCTTAGTGTGAGTTGCTCTTGTAGTGAAATAAATGACATGTGAATGCACTCATATTTAAAACTGCAAGAGCAAGGCCATAGACTTGCTTTGTAACCAATGACTCAGCCAGACAAGATAAAAGATTAATGTCTATCCATGATAATCTTATTTAAAATAATACTCAAATAAAAAGAAGTCAAAATTTAACAACTTCTTCAGATATATTTATATGAACTTGAAATGTAAAGATGTAAAACTCTCTTTTTATTGTATTTGTAAGGCAAACTTGAGTGTTCTATTGAGAATATTTCATTTCCAGCTTTGCTTTGAGAGAGAGAATCTTCTATTCAGGAAGTGCCACAGAAAATTCCATGCCACTGGAGTACTTAATACATCTCAGCTCATGAATGATCGATCTTAAGGAATTAGAAAACATCTCCAGTGTGAACAATTAGGTCTGTTTTTTTGTTAAGTTCTGGCTCAATAAACATGAAATTCTAGTCCACGGATTGCGAGTTATAGTACTCTAGGGTTTTCCTTCTATTGGCATGATCTCATGCTTTCAAAATGAAACACTAGCTTCATATTCAAAATTCTATGCTACTCAATGATCTCTAGAATGTATTTGATGTTTCAATCTCTCAAGTGTTGGTGGAGGCCATGTTTAGAAACTACTATCAAAGTTCCCAACAATACTAAAACAGAACAATAATTTTTCTATGCAATGAAAGCAATTTTTATTATGTGCAGATTTTCTGGCTACCAAAATGAAAAGAAAAATAGCTTTTTGATTTCTGTGAAAAAATTTAGATTCCAATCATTTGCTACCTGTTACATGAAACACAGTATATCAGCAAAAAACAGAATAGATTGACACATGACAAGGTACATATTAGGTAACTAAATTGTTAATTTAGGCAATATTCACAGTGAGAATACAATATCATCCCCACTGAAGTTGTATGTGTCCATGTGATTATAACGGGTTAGAGGTATGTGAGAAAAAAGTGAGCATCATTTCTGAGCCAAGTACATTCTTTTTGATGACTTGTGTTTCGGCCTTTTCTTCTTATAGTGCACTATTTGTGAAGTAGGTGTCCTAGTTAAGCCGTCGAGCTTAGTTTCGTGTGTTACACTGATGAGGTGAGACCCTTGCTGTCAACACACACTAGGCATTTAGTCTTAGGGTAAACGAGAGATGAATCTATATTATGGAATTTATGAAGGCCAAATCTTGTAGTAGTGACACATACCTTACAATATCTAACACAGATAGAAAGACGGAGTTGGAGGATTGCTCTATTTCTGGGATGTTGTTAAGTAGGGAATTTAAGAGAATATTGTTTCTTCATAAAAGCATTTGACTTTACCTGTTAAAATTTGCCACACCAATATTTTAATGAAAAATGCATAAAATTTCAAGTTTTTAAAAGCAGGTCATAATTTTATTACTAACACCATTTCATTTCTACAGTTATCTAGCCATGCGTGCACAGGGGATCCCGGGAACATCATTAAGGAAAGAGTGTTGAAGAGTCAATTTACAGTTTGGGAAAAACATGTGTTTTGAGATAAAGGAGGAGAGATACTAAAAAGCAAGAAGGTAGAACAAATTCGGAAGCATGACATGAAATCCTCAAAGCCCTCAATTTTTTTTTTTTTATATGAAGCATCTTAACTATTGTTCCAGTCGCGGTGGCTACATCATCCTCCAGACCACATTTCAAGTGAGTTATTAACTGTTATCCTTTGAAAGGTCATTATAAATAAAAAGCACATATAATGTCCTGAGAAGATGAGAGTACCTTTCAGCACCTGTTCTATAAATTCTCAGGTAAAACTTTATTTTACTTTTGATTGTTATTTAGATTGTTTTTTTCTTAGCCTTTTATTCCTTCAGCCAAAATATTTGTTGTTTAAGTAGATTATTCTCACTCTCTTGTTCTTGAAAAAAAGGTCTAATTCTTTCAAAATATCCTTAAAATAATGACATACGATTAAATTAATATTTCTAAAAGTCACTGAGATTTTAGATAAAAGTCAGCATAAATGAACCCAGCTGAATCTGATTTCAGCTTATCATAATTAAGCTGTGTATGGCACAGCATCAGAGCTTTGTGTATCTCTGTTGTAATAGGCATTTCTTTGACATTTTGATAGACTCCTCCAGTGCTTGAGCTTATTAAATTCTGTGCTTCAAGTTATTAAAATCTAAGCAATGCAATTAAAAGCATGCCTTTGATTTTGCACTATTTGCTTATTTTATTTTCAGCTTTAGATATCACAGCAGAAAAATTTAAGAACTTGAAAAGTTCAGATATTTGACTTGATATTTAAATATAATAATAATAAAACTACATACCATTATTTCTTTAAAACTGATCTGTGGTCATTTTGGAAATGAAATTTTCGTTGATGTTCTGTCTTTTTCTCTCACTCTCTCTATAAAACATATGCATATGTATATCATATAATATGATAATATATAATATTCACACATATATAAGAATTTGGGACTGAATTTTAAAAACTTGCCATTTTTCTTCTTGCATAAAGGGCAAAGTACAAGAAAACATTTTGAAAATATCAACAATTTTAAAACCTGGCACATTTGGCAAGAAATTGAATTTCAGAGGAAGTTCATTTCACACAAAGACTTAATTTTAATTTAACAGGAGTTAACTTCCTATTCTCCACCCAAGAGTTAGTGAGTTTATAGAAGTTTAACACCGGTAATAATGGCGATTATCAGAATATCTTTTATTTACCGAGATTTAATTCTATTTCAAATTCTGTGTATTAAATTCTGTATATAATTATGCATCTTCATTGAGACCGAAGGTAAGCTTGATGAAAATTTAGCAGATGTTTACTTCTCTTATATAATGAAGACTGTAGCTTAGATTAAGATCACAACAGTACACTTCAGAGCTATCTATACGCAGATTAACTTCCGCCCTATGCTTAGTCATCCTGCTTTGAATCATACTTTTAAAGCTACATGAACACTTAGTATATGACAAGAACTGGCACATTTCTAAAGTTCTCAAAGTAGAACAATTTGTGTCAGTCTCTGCGATCATTGAGTCAGATGATCGTGCATTCCTTCTCACAACCTCGCTGTGTTATTGTGGGGATAAGGAACTCTGATGGACGGAGTAACAGGTGGATCAAGTAACAGGAAGTATTAGACTAGGACACCCTTTCACCCAGCTCAAGGGTCAGGCTCTTAATCACCACTTTACACTGACTTTTGGTTCTAACACGGTCTTCCTACAGAAGGAAAACAGCTTTACCAGAGCCAGAGAAGGAGAGAGGGGCTCCTCTATGACGGGAACGTACTTGGAAGAGTCATCTGCCTATTCACAGGCCGCCATGCTGTTTCTAATCTTTCTTGGATCCTAGTCTTTAGTTCCTATATTTCATTTTCTAACTTTTTCTGAGTTTAATTTTGACTTGAAATTATGTTTAAAAATAAAAATCACGAGACTATATATCTCTTCTGTAACAATATTCTGAATATATGATTATCTCTGCCAAAGGTACAGAATGGGGGATTTTTGGATCCTTTGTCACATATTAAGTACAAAAGATACATATCTTTTTCTATGTTTGAATAGATATTATAAAAATAATTCAATTGTGTATCTTTGATAGCTCTTTATTTTGATACTTGTCTGAGTCCTAGCTCGATCTTTTACCTCATTCTAAACTGTAGTCTCCCACCTACTCTTAAACATCCGTTACATTCGGCAGTCCTTATTGGGACTTATTTTTTTCAACGTTCCTGGGCAAATGTCTGAGAAAACTTTTCTTAGTTCTACAAACTGATCAGTACATAAATTCAAATTTGCCTCTCCTAGACAATTCTGCTGAGCTTAGCTTGAACACAGTTGCTCTTCTTTATAATGCTGTATTTGTACTATCTGAGGCACTTTCCTGACCCGGCCTAGATTTCCTGTACCATTTTCAAGGAGTAATCTTTGTTCACCAAGCTGAGTTTCCTCCAGCAGTTTTCGCTTGTGGTCTCCGTGATTGTTAATCCAAGAGCACTTCAGTAACATAATATACAAATGTTCATTAATCTCAACATATTCTTCAGATATCAATAAGTTGCTAGTGTCTGTCTAAAAATATGTACCCAGAACCAGCCAAAATAACGCAAAACTCAATGACGGTATCTCATCATGTCTTTGGTCTTTATATTACACCTACTTTACAGCAGCCAAAACATCAAAATAGACTTTGCAGTCCCCCGTGGCCTTCAGGGATCGCAATGAATTTGCAATCAAACCAACACACACAGGAGTGTCTGCAAAGATAAAGGCCTTTTCTTCGTCTATTAAATTAATTTTTAAAACTTGCGAATGGCTTTATCTTTATATAATTTGAGTTGTCACAACTATTCAGATTTGTATATGTTTGCAGTATGCAATTTAAAAATAGATTGATGTTTGTATCCATATAGGACATGTTTATGTTTGTTTCCACTGAAAATATATTTAAAGTGTTTTCTACTAAAATGGATAGGGTCCTGTTAGAGTTCTTTGGCATGTACCCAAATGCTTCCATGCCTGACACTAAGCATTGACTGATTTTTTAAGTAATAGTTGTCAACCAGATGGCTGGTGCCTGTGATGCTACCTCGTTAACATATATTTATTGAGTGTTTGCAAAGCCCCCAATCCCTGATTACACTCTCAGAGGATTTGCGCTTAGAGAGATTCTGATTTTCCGCCTGCGTATGTATAATGTTAGTTATTTCCCCATTTTCACGTGTGTGTATCTGTGATGCACGATGGTTACATTGAACTTGCGAATTTTGTGCAAAATGTGTTTGCTCAACTTCGTATTCCCTTCACATCACCTTTCTTGTCCTCCCACCCCCTTCCCTATGCCCCTCTGACTCTCACTATCTCACTGATTTGACTGTATTATTTATTTACACTATTGAGTTTCTCATATAAGAGAAACTATGTGATGTTTAATCTCTGAGTCTCATTCACTTCACCAAGCATAATGGTCTCAGATATATCCATTTACTTATAAATGAGTCATATCTGCCTGTCTTTATGGTAGAGCAGTACCCCCTTGTGTAGAGACCTGCACCTGTCACCATGTTTGAAAACCAAATCAAATAAGATCAAACATATTAAAATGGAAACACTAAACCTTCTGGAGGATAAAATAGGTAAAACTCTTGAAGATGCAGGTATGGACAAAGTCTTTCTTAATAGATTATCTGCTGCAAAAGAGTAATAATCTCCAGAATCAACAAATGGGATTGTATCAAACTAAAAACCTTCTTCATGGCAGAGGAAACAATTAACAGAGTGAAGTCAGAACCAATAGAATGGGAAAAAATGTACCATCTACACCTCCTTCAGGAGACTAATAAGAAGAATATACAAGGAATTGAAGAAAAATAGACTCCTAAAAATCAAAAGACTTATTAAAAAGGACAATTAATTAGCAATTAATTTTTGGTATATAAAAATGGGCAATTGAAATGAATAGACAGTACTCTGAAGAAGTACAGTTGGGAAGCAAATACGTGAAAAAGAAAATGCTCAACATCCTCTGCCAGTAGAGAAATGCAAATCAAAACATTGAGATACCATCTTACTCCAGGGACAATGGCATCCATAATTTTAAATTTCATCAAATTTCACATGCCAGGTTGAGAGTAAAGCGTCTAATATATTTAACAAGAAACGAGAGCTCAATGTTCTGGGACTTTTTAAAGATCAGAAACTTAAACTCCTTTATCAGTTACATTCATCCTAGGACGAAGCGAGTACCACTCCACAGGGAAAATGTCCCGAGCCTGCTGCAATTCTTATTTCACTCGTTATTCACTGATAACCAGCGTAAATAATTCAACATTTTTCACACTTCAACTCCTGCAGAGATTAGAATTAAGTGCAAGTTGCAGGAAACTTCTATATTATATGCAAGTTCCTGTGAATATTCATTTTGAGTAGTCACCATCCCTATTACAAACTTTCAAAGTTATGTGTGTGTAAAATAACAGTAACATTCTATAAGAGTAGTATTCCAAAGACTTTCTCTGAGTTCAGGCACCCCTTCTATGAGTCAGCTAAATGTTACCATTGTTTTGCTTTTCAAAGGCTTAGTTATTCTGAATATGGACTGGTGTGATTCCAGCTGATGCCATAGAGGTACACATTAATAAATTCATATTTCAATGTAGAATTTATTCTAGCACATGTTGTCCTACTTTTCTTTTCTGGCATAGGGATCTGAACACAGGATTTCAACACATGCTTAGGACACTCTACCACTGAACTACATTTGAAGACCTCATGAATTTCTGTTTAGCACATCAACATACCTCTTCCCTGGGAAGTCAAAAAGTAGTTATCTGGTAAATCTTAAAACCTGAGTCACTGCTCTTCCTAGGTGAAGAGGGTGACACTGCACAATTCAACGATTCTTCCTTTGTTCTTGAAATAGCTGTCAGAAATCACCCATTTTAGATCTTGTATACCAGTGGGTAATGTTCAAGAGGAAACAAAGCCATCTCAGACTCTGGATGATTTTACAATTCCACAGTCTTGTCATTAGCAATTCCATGGGTTTATTTATATTTTATCTGTGTTGCACTGAGGTATTTATGGAACAAAACAAAACAAAAATAAGCAATCAAATAATTTAAGCCAAGAAATAGAAATAATAATGCTCCGTATCAGTCTGACAGGTTCACACAGTGTGTGAATCTTGATATTTATTTTTCTGAGTTAGAGTTTCAGAAAAAAATATCGTTGGTGTATATGCTCCAGCATGGCCGCCACAGCCACATTGTGCTGCATAGCACTCAAGGTGTCTCAATCCAGGCGAGCAACTAAGGTTCATATTTTATTTAATTGGAAATATTTTTTCTTTTACTTTGTGTTCATCTATAATTAATTATTTGATTTAAAGGGGAATTGTTTTAAATAATTTTCATCTAAAATTTCTTTGCAGTTCAAGTGGTATTCAATAAATAAGCAAACCAATTTTATTAGTGCATATTAAGTATACAAGATAATAGGTTTTTGTGGAATTTTATATATAGCTGTATTTGAAAGTCCCTTCTCCTTTTTTCCCTTTCTGTCTCTTTTCTGCCTTTTATCCTTTATCCCTTGCTTATTTTCTATAATATTTTGTCATCTCTCTGTTTTCTTAAGTTGCATGCATAGAGGAAAACATGGGTTATTCGTCTATCTAAATCTGACTTACTTTGCTAAACATGATGATCTGTAGTTCCACACATTTTCTCACAAATGACATGGTTTTGTTTTTTATGGCTGTATACTACTCTATTGTGTTAATATGTACCATAGCTTCTTTCTTCATTCAACCCTTGATGGCTAATTCTATATAATAACTATTGTGAATTGTTTAGCAATAAACATGAATATGCAGATATGTCTACAGTGTGCTTCTTTTACTTTCTTAAGAGTATATACCAAGATGTGCTTTAGATGGATCATATAGTTCTTCTATTTTCATTTTTAGAGGAGCTTCCATACTGATTTCTATAGCAGCTCTATGAATTTACATTTCCAGCAGCATTGTAAAAAATTCCACGTAACCACCTTCTTCTCAGCATATATATACATAACCATATATAAACATGTATATATGCATATGCATATGTATGTACATATGTATTTTATGATGGCCTTTCTGATTTTGATATAAATGTGTTTACCTATGTTTCCTTGATGGCTGAAAATGCTGAACAATTTTTCATGTAATTTTTTCTATTTGGATTCCTTCTTCTAGAGTTAAGCTTTTTAATTCTTTATATATTCTATATATTAATTTTCTGTCAGTCTACCTAGCAAAGATTTTTTCCCATTCAGTGTGCAGACTCTTCATCACTCATGGTTTCTGCAAAAACATGTTTGCATAATTGAATACTTAGAATGTTGTATGACCTCATAAAATCATAGCTCTTCACTGGTACATTTCTCCAGTCTAAACTTCTCAGTACAGTATCAATATCTTCATGTAGATAAAAGACTTTTAGTAGTATTGGGGGCTATAGGAATAGCTCGACTGTTAAAGCACTTGCCTAATGATCTCTAAATATCTGAATTCTATTCCCCAGGACCATACTTGTAATCCTAGTACTCAGGAGGATGAGGCAGAAGGATTACTGTGAGTTCAAGGCCAGTCTAGGCTACACATTGAACTCGGAATCTGCCTGGACTACAGAGTAAGACCTTGTCTCAAAAATAAACAAATTTGTAGTATTATTAATAGATATTATATATTTGAGTAAAACAAATCCAATGATACGTTTTACTAGTAATTACCCATCTGAACTTATATTTATGTAAGATTCATCAGCTTAATATGATACATACTAACTCCTTCTAGCCTTCCTTTCTCTTCTTCCTTTCTCTTTTTTAAGAAGCAACTCTTAAGACCATTCCTGAACACATATCCTTGTAAGAATGTGAGAACTTTCTATAGTATACTCAGAGATGTAGCTCATTTGTGGTTATCTATTTTATTTCATGATGGAAATGTGATCAGTGTTTTAATTACTGAGCAACAGAACTTGAGCTTTGGTGATGCTCTATGTAGAATACCACAGGTGATTGAATCAGAAAGCCGATTTTTGCTAATGTTATGAATGGGAAAATAAATCTTACATCTTACTTCCCATTTTTATTTAATCACTACTGCAACCAAGTATTATATATATATATATATGTGTGTGTATTTAAAATGAATTCATTTGAATAAAGTTTAACTGGTATGATTTTCTTAGCTTAATGGTTTTATATTTCATGGTTTCATATTGACTTTGGGGAAATTTACATTTTTCAGGTACTGACTGTAATCACCAAATTAATTATCTTCACTTATTACTTGTATACTTTGACAAAAAGGATATAATATGTATGGTAGAAATTTTAATTGCTGATTTTCTTGTTTGAATCTCCAATGGTCATTTTAAGGAAGACTTTCTTAATTCCAAATCACATAGAAATACGTACATAGAAATATAGGCATTTATACACACGCATTTGTTTGGATGGGAATATAGCCTAGGAATAAGTTTATAGATCCTTAGACTAATAAAAATAATCGTCATTAACCAGTGATGCCTCTACTGTAGTATAAAAATCAATGATATCAGAATTCTCTTTTTAATAAGAGTCAAATTCTAAGGGCGGTTCAGCTTCTCCTAACATTACATCACACTCTGAATATTTTAGCACTCACTATATCTTCTTCTATTTGATATGTTGAATCATTTAAACCTTGCATAATGTAATCAAGATCTCTAAAAATAGTATTATAATATGTATTGCTTAGAGGAATACTAAAAATAATCTATCCTAAAGTTATTGAATTAAAGATTAGAGAATCCACTCATGTCAAGAATGAAATGACTGTTCCTGTAATACAGACATTGTCAAATATAAATTCTGGTAAAGGCTCAGTGTCATCATCTAGTACGGCTTCCCTATGCCAGATCAATTTCCAGAACACCAAAGTAGCAATGATATCATAAAATCACCATAAAATATCAACCCTCAAACTGTTTGATGACAGTGAGATAGTATGATGAACATCACACACTATGCGTTATTTTTAGTACTATGACTCTCTCACACACACACACACACAGACACACATATTTCTTGCACAATAGGCAGGTATTACCAACTGACATTTATTAACAATGAAATGCTTAGTTTCTTTTCTCGCTCTCTTCATTTTTTTTTTTTTACTGATTAGTAGTAGAATCAGAAAATGCAAGCTATCACTGCGCGCGCGCGCACGCGTGCACGCACGCATGTGTGTGTGTGTGTTCATTGATACTCTAAATAGAACAACTTTATATTGATTACCTGGTAGTAGTAAGTAGGAAATTGGAGATGAAAATATCCCATAGTTAGCTTGAGATCGCATCACCATCACCTGATTAAAGGCTCTAAATCTTGATGTGGATATTCATGAAAAGTTAATAAATTGCTTTAAAGTAACCCAATTTCGTCTTGAATTGCTGATTATTTCAATACTCACACAGTTAGGAAAGTCAAGAATATTAAAGGTAGGATGGAGAAAAGGCACAGTAGTTAAAGTTCTTATGCAGTGAGATCAAGGCACTGAGATTGACCCCCCAGCACTACATAAGCAGGATATGGTGGCATTTACCTGTGATCTGAGAACTTGGGAGGCTGAGGCAGGAGGAGCATGGTGAAGTCCAAAGCCAACTTGGGCTCCTTGATGAGTTAACAGTCTGGACTCCTGCGAGAGAAAGAAGAATATTAAAGAAAGGAGAAAGTAATAAACTAAATAAGAATGTATTACTTAAAAGACCAATAGTTGGAAATTTGATAAATTTGATATAATAGAGCTTATCCTGTTTAGTCAAAATATTTAACACAAATAATATTTTTTGGTGTAATAGAAGGTATTTTAACGTATTATTGGTGAGATAAAAAAAGATCTCTCCTCATCTTTGAGAAAAATAAGATAGTGAGTTTGTCCACTATGAGCCCATGAAAAGTCAAAAAAGTCAAAATTAGAACTCTGGAGATTGTGCATTACATTATTAAATTATTTTCGGTGAGTTTTGCTTCGTTTGCAGTACTTGAAGTCTCTTTCCCACATAAAAACAATATGACACTGCCTATATGCTTGTGAACATGTAGAGAAAACAAGGAGATAAATTATTTGTAAAAGAAATGCTGAAATTAAAAGTATCCTGAGGTTTCACACATGCAATAAGCTTGCACATCTGGCCTCAATTTATGGGTACACATACGAGATCCTAATGGGTTGTGACCTTTGTTATTAATTATCTGGTAAGCATTGAGTTAGCATTTAATTGTAGATACTAAAGTTTATATATCACCACTATATATATATATATATATATATATATATATATATATATATATATTTTCTTTGCAATCGGTACAAACTCAACTTGAACTAGTTTAAGTTAAAAACTGTCTCAAATTGAAAGTATGGAAAAGAGAATTATTAAACTGTAGAAGATGCAGACGTAAAATGGCTCAGACTTTCAAGAGAATTGGTCTTTCATACAAACACGCTCAAACATCGACTTGTCTTTTCAGGGCAGATTTTTTTCCTTTACTAAAAAGTTTGTGATATAATAGATATATAGTAATCATTCAGAATGCTTTTGAACAAGTTTTGGTCCCACTGTTTCTCAAAAACTATGAGTAGTTAATAAACACACATTATCTGAATCAAACTGAAGGACAAATATTGCACAATTGAATGTATAAACTTCCTGTCATAAACGCTCAGTCAAGAACTTGATTAATATGAGTATGCAAAAAATACTCAAGATCAGTGTAAACGTTCTGTATTGCATTATATATATATATATATATATATATATATATATATATATATATAGTAAACGTTCTGTGTATTGCAATATATATATATATCGGTAAGGGGGAAAACAGATCTAAGTCAAAACAACACAAATAAGTACTACCTAGTTAGGGATTCACTGTAAGAAGATGTGTAACCATCTGTTCAGAGTCTTTTGTGTGACCAGTTCTAAACTGGATCACCCTTATGCTAACTTCTAACTATCAACAATGTCCCATAGGCTCAGGAGTATCGTCCCACTTACTGCAAGAAGATGAAGAGGGAGGAGAGGCTGTAAATTAAGCCCACCTCTGTGAAACTCTGTTTACAATTTTTATGTTTTATTTAATAGATATTAATTTGGTTTAGAATTGTCATTAAATAATTTATTAGATTAACGTATCACTAAATTCAATTCACACAGACATTGAATCTTAATCTTTTTTTCAAAAGAAAATAGTCATGGAATTAGTATCAAGGAAAACAATTTTTGCTAAAATTAACTTTACACTGATGTGTTTCAATTAATGACAGATATGCTTTTCCAAATATAAATTTGCAATTATGCCAGGAATTCAATAAATTCAATGCAAACTTACGGAGTAAGTTTACTAGCTAAAACGCAAAATTTAAGATATGATAATATGAATTCTTTACAATAAACATGGTAAGAATGAAAATAAAATGTGCCATAATAATTATAAGCAGATAGTTTTGGATGGATTTAAGATTTAGGTTTATTTTAAATGCGGCAGTTACAGTTACTTTGTGGCTAATTTAGAAAATCATTTCAAGTGACTTAATTTTAAAATAATTTTGTATTTCAATAAATGTCTAGATTAATGAAAGTCTAATGAGAAGGACTTAAATATTCTCCCATTTAGCATATTTCCATGCGTGGCTGGCTCTGCCTCAGCATGCTGGATGAGTACTAAGCCTCACTACAGTGTGAGATTTCATTCTATCCAGGGAGGGCGATAGACAGCTTCTGTAGGGACATTCAAGCCAGTCATTCAAAGAGGATGGAATTTTACTCATCCATACACAAACCTTCTCTCTCATTTAATTCATAACCAGCCATGTAGTGAATAAAAACTAATTTCTTGTAAGTATTTTATGGTAATTGTAGTATAAAATCATCTAATTTTTATGCAATAAGGTGTTGACTTCAATTTTTCAATTTCTTCAGCTTTTGATAAATATATTTAGAACAGTATATAATAAGCTGAAAACATTTTTTAGACTTGTAGACTATTAATTTGAAGACAATTTCTATTATTTATAAAACAAAGACCCCCCCATGGGTTCTTATTACTCCACATAATATTTCCACGTGGCCTTTAAAGCTTGAGTTTCACAAGTATTTTAGTAATTCTGTATTCTCTAAATTTTCATCTAAATACACCACTGATTTTTATACAAAGCATCTAGAAAGCGCTTACCTAGCAAGCACTAATTCATAAGGTAAGTACCTCAGTTTAATTCCCCAGCACCACATAAACTGGGTATGGTGGTGTGCACCTGTAATCCAAGCACTTGGGAGGCTGAGGCAGGAAGATTGCTGCGAGTACAAGGCCAGTCTGGGCTCTCCAGTGAGTTCATGGCCAGCCTGGGCTACAGAGTGGGACCCCCTCTTAAAAAAAAAATCTTATGGGAAAAGAATTGTGTTTTCTCTTACTCTTGGAAAAGAGAATACAGTAAGGAACCATTTCTGTTGGATGTAAAAAACTCTATCTCTTTTACAGTGTATTTATTATAGTTTGTATTTTTAGCATTTCACATAAATCAATAATTCTGTGTGTGAAATCTGACTCTTTCACTCACTCTGATGATTTTTAAATTGACTCATGTAGTTAATCTTAGCGGCTCATTTCTTTGTGTTGCTGAGCATTGTCTTTTTCAATGGGCATGACACTGAATACCAATGAAACATGTGGTAGATATTGAAATTATTTCCACTTTGGAGTTATGGGAAATAAAGGGCTATGGACATTTGTGAACATGGGATTTCATTTGTTTTTCACATTTTTTTTAAAAAAATAAAGAGATAAAATAGGATGCATATGTTTACTTCTTAAGAAAACAAATGCTATGTTGTGATTTTTTATTCTTTTTTAATCATTTTTCACTCCCTTCATTAGTAAAGAAGGCAGTTTGTTATTCTATATCCTCACCAACACTTGGTATGGTCAATTTTAAAAAATTAAATGTAGTCAGCTGTTTGTTTATTTGCTTATTCATTCATGCATTTATTTGAGACAGGGTCTCACTTTGTAGCCCCAGCTGGCCCTGGTATAGTCAGTTAAGCAATATGTAGCACTATCTCAGCATCTCATTTATTTTTCTTAGAGTGTAACTTTTGAATACTGATATTCATCATTTGTTTTCACGTAAAATTGAGATAAATTGAAAGATTCTGCCCAAATTTTTAAGTGTACACCTTGATATATTTATTGCATGTATATAATTATGAAGAAATTTAAAACTAAAGTAATGAAATACACTTCCTTACCAGGACAGTTCTCACATTGCCTCACAGGCATCTTCTGCAAACCTTAATGCCGTGAGTCCTACAGTGACCACAGGTGTGCTTTCTGGGACTGTAGATGTGTTTGCATTTTCCAGAGTCTCATAAACTTCAATTTTATAGAGTGTACTTTTTCTCCCTTCACTCAGCAAATTGAATTTAGGCTCAACACATGGATGCAGCCTGTGTGGATTGAGTCCATCCTTTTAAACATGGATGAATATCTCATTGTACTCCAAGTTAAAATTCAAATGTAGTTCTTTTTTTTTTCCTACATGAGTAACACAAGATTCTCTGGCACCATTTGTAAAACCCTTTTGCTCTCTGTACTGAATTTCACCCTCCTCCCCAAAAAAATTGTCCATTAAGCATATATCTATTTCTGGGCAGTTTTCTTTTATTAATAAGTTTATGCTGTCTTAAAATAAGTCTAGAAGACAAGTGGCTTTTCTCCAACTTGTCCAGCTGTGTCAGAGTTGTCTTGATTGTTTTAGATAAATTTTGTCTATAAATGTTACTGTAGGAAAAGCATGGCAAAACTACTATAAGAATTAGTATTGAATTAGTATAGAATTAGTATTTGATCTGAGCGGGTTTGCTTTGTTTTGTCCTTAAATGTTTACAATGAGCTCAATTTCTTAAGGAGACCTAAAGTTTTCTCAATTGCTTTAGAATTCTCCAATGTATGAATTTCCTTTTTCGTGTGTTCATTTGCTTTTCCAGCACTTTTTAAATGCCACGATGATATCTTCTTGATTTCACTTTTTCCTCTGAGGAGTGCACTATTGTTATCTTCTTAGATAATGTGTGTGTGTGTGTGTGTGTGTGTGTTTAATTTCTGACATCTTATAAAATGCTTTAAATGGTGGTTTGGGATATTTGATTATAAGTTTAGTGACCTGCATTAGCCTGCAAATTTTAATTATTTTCACTAATTTTAATTTGACCAATTTTGATCTCTGTTTCTTCAGGTCTGTTTTTCTCTTATTTACCTCTTGTTATTTGAGAACTTTATACGTATTTCCCTCCTTTACTTTTCCTTCAGCTTGCAAGTAATAAATTTATAGTGATCCTGTTGTATACACTTGTAAACCCAGTGATCTGAAAGCTTGTAAATTTATGCCCAGCCTGGATAATTTAACAATTTATGGAGAACCTATTTCAAAATTGAAATAAAAAAATGGCTAGTGGTTTAGCTTAGCATGAAGGCCTTGGGTTATACCTCTAATACCATACACCAAAAGAAAGAAAGAAAGAAAGAAAGAAAGAAAGAAAGAAAGAAAGAAAGAAAGAAAGAAAGAAAGAGAGAAAGAAAGAGAGAGAAAGAAAGAGAGAGAGAGAAAGAGAAAGAAAGAAAAATTCACTTTAGTCTTAACTATGTTTCTCTTTGGACTGCCTCAACCAGTATGACTTTAGTTTTCTTTACTTTATATTTTCAATCTATTTTTAAGCCAATACGCAACTAAATTATGAGTTAATTGTATAAAATATCTGGCTACATAAAGACTAGAGTGTATCATTAATTGTTATTGTTGAGCCATATAAAGTAATTTGAAGATTTATATTTCTGCTTATCTAACAAATGCAATCAAGTCATCATGTTTAAAATATTTTTTAAATTATCTATATGTGTAGCTTTATACTATTATAAAACAAAGTACTACATTAAAGCTGAATGTACTGGGAGTTCAATTCTCTTCATTTTCAATAGTTTGTATCAACAAACAAATTATAATAAGAAGGTCATATATCTTCAGCTCAAATTTAGAATATATCCATGGTGATTTCTTTAAGAGAAATTTAAAATAGAAATCACATGAAAACTGACCATCTAGTAGTAGAATATTATTGAAATGGAATGAAAAAGCCATTAGAAGGCTGGAGGAATAGTGAAAAGGTTAAAGCACTTACCTAGCAAGCCCAAGTTTGATCCCGCAGCACCACATAAACCAGGTGTGGTGGCTTACACCCGTAATCCCAGTATCTGGAAGGCTGAGCATTGCTGTGAGTTTGAGACCAGCCTGGGATACAAAGAAAGACTCTGTCTCAAAAATACATCATCCTAATCTTAAAAAAAAAAAATCAAGATACAGAAAAATAAAGTCAGGTTTGTCTCCATACTATTAAAATCTCAATTAAGTGTGTATAAGCAAGACTAATGATCATGCTCTGTATTTGGGTGGTAACCATTCCAAGCAGGGTGAGAAAAATAGTATTACGGTCCTGATTCGCAGTTCCCTCTTGGTTAAAAATTTCGGACATTTCTATATACTTTATTGGCATCTGTACTTCTTTTGAGAATTGTCTACTCAATACATTTGCTCACTTATTGATTGTAGCTTACCACTAAATTTCCTAGATCCTAGGTGTGCTATTAGTGTTCACAATGGGCCAGAGAGTATCTGAAAAAGGTTTTCTTTCTTTTTTTTTCTAATTTTGTTTAAAATAATCAAATGAAATAAAAGTTAACTTTTTTGTTGTTGTTGCAAATACATGAATTGCAAATTGTGTGACACATTAGAGTCATAGGGGTTGGGGAATTAGTGAACATCTATGTCCACCCCTTTTCCCGAGGTTCATCCTTTCCTATCTGACAAAATCCAGCACCCATTTATGATAAACACTTTAAGAAAGCAGGAATAGAGGGTCCCTGCCTCAACATGATTCAAGCTTTTAAAAACATTTCTTCATTTTCTAAGCTGTATCTTTAATCTCTTGTTAACTTTACTGTGTATGAGCTTTTTACTTTGAGATGATTTTGTGATTCTTGATATTATTTCTGGTGCTATAAAAATCTTATTTAGAAAGTCCTGATTTATGCTTATGACTTTACGTGTTTCTCCTGTTTTCCTCATGAAGTTTCAAACCTTCTGCCTAGTTTTTAGTACACTTTTTAGTTGGTATTTGTGTAGTGAGAGAGATCTAGTTTAGATTATTTAGGTATGGATATCTAGTTTCCCAAGCATCATCTGTTACAAAGGCTGTTGTTTTTTCTAACATGGTTCTAGCCTTTTTATTAAGAATCACATGGTTCTACTTGCACAAGTTTGTTGTCCTATCTTTCTGTTTTCCATTGTTGTCTATGCCAAATTTTGTACCAGCACTATGAAGTCTTTGTTATTATGACTTTGTACCATATTTTTAAATTAACAGTTCTGCTGTCTCCCACATTGCTCATTTTGCTCAGGATTACCTTAGAGATTCTGAATGTTTTATGCTTTCATGGGAATTTTAGAATTATTTTCTTGTCTTAGAAAACCATTGGCATTTTGATTGGGATTACATTTTGACTACAGATCACTTTGGCTAAAATATCTATTTTAGCAGTATTAATTCTGCCGATTCACAAACAATGAAGTCTTAAAGTGTAAAGTAGAAAAGGGATATTTGGTGGTACCAGAAAATTGATAAGTTTATTCTTTTATCTTCATTTATCTGTTTCCTTTCTTCATTGATTTCCAAATTATGATGGCTCAAAGTCTAAAAAGATGAAAGAACACCCATTCATTTTTTTTTTTAAATTGAAGCAGTAGGAGGCAGGTAGATATAACATAAAAATATTTTGTGAAATTTCACTAAGCCTGGTACATAGTAAAGTAATGTTCATTTTTAGGAAGTGGCAAGAAATTAATAGTCAGTCTACATTTTTACTCAAAGAAGAAACAATTTTTATCTTGTTTTATAAGGACCTAAGTATCAGATAGTCAAAATGAAGAAAAAATATTAGATATGGTTATTGGCAACAAGCAGCCATCACAAGAACCTGTTTAGGGTTTTTAAAAGCCTCTGTATACAGTGGAAATATTGTTGATTTAAATGATTTAATCTTTGGAAACTGGTCTCAAAAATTCTACAAATGAAACATTTCATATAAGAGGCTCAACACTAAAATGTTTTATATGATGTGCAGACCAAAATCAGCTGCAGAAAGGGAGCTCAATTCAAGCAAGAGGGACAAAAATTTTCTAAAAATATTATGTAAATTCTGAAAGATAGGATTTAATATCTCAGTACTTAAAAACATTTATAGATTTAAATAATTTTAAAAACATACGTGAATATAGTTTTTCCACATGTTTGTTCACACACCATTTCAAAAGGCAGAGTTCCATTTTTAAATTTATTGGCTGAAACAAACACACACACACACACACACACACACACACACACGTGTGCACATGCATGCACACACCTATAATAATTTGTGAGATGTAATAAAAATACAATGTGTTTATACAGATATTGTAATAAAAGTTGTATTATTACTAACTTTCCTCAAAACACTCCTCCTTGCTTCAACTACACTAATTTCAGCAGCGTAACACTACTTGAAGTAATTCTTTAAGTTGTTTTTTGGAAATACTTTCAGTTTCACTGTTTTTGCTACCTCAGTGTCACTTATTTACTCAAAACATTTATCTTTCGTAGTCATTCTGATTTTGGAAAATAGCAAGAAGTTACATAATGCTAAATCTGGTGAATAAGATGGATGATGAAACACCATTATGAGCCTATATTTTCAGTGGATAATAGCAAAATTTGCCATATTTGTATCACATCTTATAAAAACTATCATGAAAGACAACTTTCAGAACTGGGGCATTACTCAGTGTAGGGTCTGGGTTCAATTTCCCAGCACCAAATAAAAAATAGTTGACTTTGTGGCCAGTAATCCCAGCACTGAGAAGGCTAAGGTAGGTAGATTGCTGAGTTGAAGATTGGCCCAGAATATAGAGTAAGTTCAATACAAAACTGGTCAATAGAGAGAGAAAAGATGAACATTGTGACAGGAAGTGTCCAGAAAAATGGCATAATTGTCACGAGTTAGACAGAGATAAATGACAATGTGCCTTTATTTTATCTATTTATTTACTAATTTATTTTTGAGACAGGATCTCACTGTATAGTTCAAGATGGCTCTGAACTCACTATGGAGCCCAGGTTGATCCCAACTACACAGAAATCCTGCTTACTCAACCTCCCAACTTCTAGAACCATAGATGATGTTAGCCATTGTGTCTGGTTTATGTAGTACTGGGAAATCAGAGTCAGGGCCTTGGGCTTGCTAGTAATGTGCTCTAACCACTGAGATATGTGCCCAGTACTTACTTTATTTTTTAAATTCAAGCATCTACTGAATTTTTGTGCACATACATACACATATTTATTTATGCACACATACACACACATATGGGCATATATATATATATATATATATATATATATATATATATATATATATGTACACATGCACACATACACATGTCTATCTATGACACTCAACAAGCAAAACAATCAATAAAAATAATAACTATTTATTGGCCACTCACACATTTCTAAATACTATATAAGCCTTTTACATACTTCTATCAAATTATTACCTGCATCAATCATAACATATATATTTATGTGTATATATATTTATGTATATATATATAGAGAGAGAGAGAGAGAGAGATAGAGAGAGAGAGAGAGAATTAAAATGAGAAAGATGGTGTTAAGAGGATTCAAATAATTTTCATGAAATAAAATAAGAATAATTTTCCATCAAGGAAATAGCCTCATTTGTGATCTGAAAAGATACTTACAGTCTCAGAATACTAAACTAAGTTCACTTTACTAATATTAAAATATATCATTAATTTAATTTGAGGACCAGATTCTAGTAGATAAACGTGTGCTAATTCCTTCAAATAAGTTAAATCATAAGAGAAATGTTTGTTCTTTTTTGTATAACACATGGACTCTGAAGTTATATTTTACTGAATTCTAAAAACATGATGACCATTGAATATTATGAGACTTTTAACTTTGCAAAATGCTTTGCTGTTTATTGCACTTGAGATTGAAAGAAGAAAATTCATTTTCTGAGTTTTACTTAGACCAAAGCTATTTCAGAGAATGAATGAGAAGTGCATCTATAAAAATTGGAAATAAAATGCAAATGTAGCAAAAACATACAATTTAGTTTGATTACAGTGTAGGTCAGCGCAGCAGATGAGTTGCTTGAAATAGGTGATAGATACTGTGTGAGTTAATTCCGCGGTGCGCTCAGACAAAACTGGCAGTGTTTCTAATGCCCTGCACCAGGAAGCGCGTAATTACTGGTGCTATTACGGGGGATGTGAATGTGGTTTCCTAGCAATACGCTAACCGTCCTCTGTCCTGCACTGTAAGAGCTTCAGCTGCTGCACTTGGTAAAGTTTGATTTGTATAGAAAAAAGAAATCAAACTCCAAAGTTGTAAAAATATCACTTGATCTCTAAAACAAGCTACACCTATACATGCGTACAATTTATATTTATTAATACAAAATATATAAGTAACATATATACACCAAATTAGTATCAAGTGTATGATATAAATTTCTGATGATTGAGTCAGAAATATTTAAACATTGATCTGTTCTAATAAATGCCTCATTTGCCATTAAACCCTTTTCAAAATACTGAAAACACTCCCCTTTGCTTTGAATACAGTTTTCCCTTTTATTGACTGAGAGGCAATACATGAAATAGAATAGAAACTAGAAAGAATTGAAAAAAAATGAAAGATAAATAATGTCAACAAAAAGAAAAGTCTACAAAAGATAAATATATCATTACAGTTACATTTTAAAAATAAATCTTTCATGCTAAGTGAAATCTTCTCTGCAGCCTGGTTTCAAGCTTTCTATCCTTTCTGTCCTATTTTTCATAAATATGAAATTGTGCCAGGTAACTTTCTAGGTATGTTTTTAATGTGCGAGATAGGATGCCAAGTATTTTTCTATGCTTTTCCTCTGAGATTTAATTGAATGACATTAAAATACAATTTAATAATACACTGTGCTTCTCCTTGGCAAGCATCAGCCTCTGCACTCAGGACAGTATTTTGTGCTTTCACCCAGATTGCCACAGGTAACTTCAGAACGCGCACCACTCATAAGCCCTTTATAATTAAATATCTAAGTGGTATTTGAGGAACTTGTTATGTTACAATTGCCCTTTTACTAAACTCCCAACTGAGAACATCTTTAAGAACAAAGGGAGTGAGCTGTTTGAGATGATGATACCTAATAGTGGTGGCTTGCTGTGTTCATGTCATAGAGTGTAATTCTACTGTTCTAATCGTTGCAATGATAGAAATAGATTTCTATTTACAGACACTGCTACCATAAACTTAGGAGTCATTTTTTTAAGGGAGAAAATATTGAATAAGTAATTCCTTAGCAGGAGCATTGAGTACCAGTTTTCTATGTATCAACAGTCTTCTGAAAGCTCAAATGTTGTTTGTGTTTCTAATTAGGACTCTGAAAGTGGTATAATCTCAGACATCCTCATCCTTTATACCATCTTGTCAAATTACCAGCGATCATGTTTCTCTCAAAGCTATTCCTCACTCATAATTTATTGTTCCCATTTGCCTTTCCCTGTGGAGGTCAAGCTAAAGCTATCCAAATAATTGCACCAGCTTTCATATAAAGCAAACAGAATCTAAAATTAGATTAGACCACAAACAAAGTAGGAACAAAGTCTTCATTCTTTCTACCCACTGAGTTATATATGTATGTACCCTAGTTCTCTCTTACTTTCTCTTTCTTTAGCTCCAATTAGCCACAATCTGAAATGATCCAACGGTATTAAATTAAAATTCCAGAAACTAATTGTGACAGTTGAAGGAATTATTTCAACTTTAAGAGAGTCAGAAACACCCAGGGTAGAGTTCAATGGTGTATGTGAATGACTTGGGGGCCAGCAAATGAGAGAAGTCTATAAGGGAAGAACATCTACCCTGGATATGGGTGGTCCCACAGGGAGCTTGAACTAAATAAACAGGAAGGAAGAAAGATCATTGCGTTTTTTTTTTTTTTTTCCTTCAGGAGAGCTCAGGACTTTGCAACTATCTGTAGACATCAAGTTGCTCAGACCTACAGATCCCTGATCTCCATCACAGATTGGCTCCTGCCTCCAGCCTTCGCCTTTTCTCTGCGAACAACAATCCACAGGTGACTCTCACCAGCTGTCCCGCATTCTGGGAAGGGTGTATTATGTCACTTCTCAGCAGCCACTGGACTTCCCGGCTCTTGCAAATACAGGCCGCCATTTTGGGCTGTCTCTCTCCTCAGACTTTCAAGCCCTCCGAGTGAATCCTATTTTCTTTATAATTTCTGTTAATTCTGCCTTTCCTAAAACCCCAACCATTAATCATTTGCATGACTTAAACCGAATGCCATCATGAAATTTTACACCATCATATCTGTGACATAAAACAGCCTTAACTCTGGTATACCCCACAGCGCATTCTTTACTTGTGTGTAGGAGTGTTACTGATGAGCAGACTTTCATATGCTATGAACAGTACCGGCATGGCAGACCTTGCATTCACGCTACTCTGACACAGGAGCTCACACTGTGTCATAACAGTAGCATAATTCCCTTCACTCCATGTCATAATGCAAACATTGTGTCATTTCACACTATTGCTGAAAGATTCGTGTATGAAGTAACATAAGATATTTTTAAAAGAAAGAAAATCCATATTCATATGAATTTCATTCGAATATTTTGCTGTAATTACTTTGTTATTATTAGTCATTAATGTTAATTTCTAACTGTGACAAATTGCCAATTAAACCTTATGATAGGTTTGTGTGAATCAGAAAAGTAATTTCTCTATATAAAGTTTACTACTATGTGGTTTCTGGCCATCAAGTGACAATTGTTGAACATACTCGTCCTAGATCAAAAGAAACATATGTGATCTCAATTGATGTCAACAACGATCTGGAAGGTGGTGCACTATGAATCCTTATTAATAGACTTGGAGACTATTTGTCAAATGTTAATGACATATGGAAACAACACACATCAATAAAGTGGGGAAGCAAGCTGGTTCCAACACTTATATCTCTTCTGGTAATTCTATACTAAATAAGGGAGAAATAAGACATAATATAAAATACATCTTAAGAGATATTTAAGGGAGAAACAAAAGCTAGTTGTTCTTTTAGAAAAGCCTATAACCTATAGTCTGCCAAGAAATGCAAATTATTACCAAACTGTACATGAAAAAATAGATAATTAGAGGTTTTGCAACAGGATTTTGATGCAACATGGAAGTATTTAATTTCAGGACTCTAAATAGAATTAGTGATTCCATGATGTTTTTCACATAAGTAAATTGTTAATTTTTTTGCGGGTGCATAAAACAGTTCTATATGCTAAACCTAGAGGTATGAATAGAAGGCGCCTCACTCCCTCATGACTGCATATTCTATAGGAAGAAAGGAATGTGCCAAAATATCGTAAAAATAATGGAAAAACTAACATTGGACATTGACGAACACCATTGGGTCCAGTGAGTAATGTGGCGTAGTAACTTGTGGGACTTCCAAGGAGATGAGCTTGAGATTCACCTGCAATTTTAACGTTCATGGGTGATGTGGTGATGGCTTTGTAGAAGATGGAGGAAAATATAAAAAGCAAACAGTATAAAGAATGGTGATTTCAATGACAGAGAGAAGACAAAAAGACTAGATAACTAAAATCGTGAATGTAAGCAGAAGTAGGTTGAGAATGTATGTGTACAGTATCTTTTCAGGTTGTGGTGAAATGTTTAGAATTATCTTAGAAATTATCATCAATGTATACAGCTATTGTACATGCAGAATTGTGCATATCATTTTTAGGTTACATTTTAGTAATCGTTTAGATGAGACTTGCGCTTCAGATCATGCTGGAGTAAAAAAAGACCACATTTTCTCTTCTGCTTGAGGAAATGCTACATGAGAAAAAAGCTTGTAAGTAGAAGAACAAATGAAAAATGCTTTCTAGACAATGGACATGAGACATCTGATGAGAGTAATTATTTGAATCAACTCAGAAAATCATTTGACCATCTAATATTGATTTTTCTCAAAAACTTTCAGAAAGAGCAATCAAGCAAGGAACAAAGGCAAACAATCTTTCGACGGAAAAGGACAAGGTAACACTTGCCAATTTTTTTACATAAATGACAATGTTTGCATAACGTGTATCTGGCATATAATAAAGAACCCCAATGAGCACAGAGATTTTAAAAACACAATGATGTAGTTAATTGAAGATTGGTAACATGTTTAATCAGGCATTTCACAGGGTTGTTACAGTGACAAGCAAATAAAAAATGACAACTGGCTCTAGCTGTCTTAGGGAAAAATGGCATCCTGTCCCAGTCTGTCAGCATGGTTGAATGGAGAAATGATCAGGAGCTGAAGTATGAAGTGTCATGGAAATCTTCATAAACTACTGATTGATGTAGCACACCGCACAATTGCTTCAGACATGTATGTCCTTTAGAACAAAAAAGGAAAAAAGAAAATTGAAGCAGTGTAAGAACATATAAGAATCATATATACATGTTTCTTATAAGTCCTTTTAGGAACTGTAAGAATGCTGAGATTGAAACACACATGCCTTCTTCAGAAAGCAGTAAGAAGTCACTGTGCCTCAAGGTGAAACAATGAATGTGGGAAAGGTAGATAAAACAACAACAACAAAAAAAACTAAGCCAGTATAGGTCTATCAATGTATTTGTTATTAAGATGCTGACAATCCCTTCGAGAGGAGAAGCACTGAAAAAGAATTGTGTTCAAGAGAAATATCAGTTTATTACTTGATTATTGAGAGCAGACTGTTGATAATGCACATACTGTAGCAATTCAGGGTTTGAAACAGGGATCATGAGTAATCTGGTCATTATTACACACATGATGACAGTGCTGGACACGTGAGGGGTAAAGGCAGATAGATATTTTTGCTGGATTCATTTTGAGGTTAGGACTGAGACATTTTCTTGATTTAAAGTATAAAGCAAAAACAAATCAAGTGTAACTATAAAGATATTGCCTGAGTGAGTTTTAGGACAGAGTTCCCATTGTCTAAGATGGAATAAATCAAATGGTGAGTTTCAGGAAAAAAAAATAAGAGGAATTTATTTTTTTTTAAGTGGGACAGTAACAAATTAAGTACATACAAATCCCAAGTTAGATTTAGCAAGATGATACCAGGTCATTGCTTACAAAACCAGAGTGTAAAATAACTTAGCACAAATTCATGTGTACTATCAAATATTGCAAATACAAAGAAGAAAAACTTATTGAGAAAGGCAGAAATGATGTATTGGTAGAGACAATATAGTAACCATATATTAAATGTGATTCACAGCAATTTTTAGATGTCGAGTGAAGAAGGAACCAAGAGTTATTTGAAAAAAATAATACATTTGATTCCTAAAAAAGAAAATTCACTTCTGTTATTAAATTTTGGGGAGATTTTGTGATCTGAGAAGATATTTAGAAAATGTAATTAAACATTACAATGTTAAACATTGAACATTTTCAAACAACAATTTTCAGCATGTCCAAAATATAGGTTGTATGTTTATATTGTTGGGCTAATTTTGAAAAAAGACAGGAAGAAATATAAATGTATATACAGTGATTCATGTTTAGCCTGAATGAAAAGATAGATCTGATAGGAACTATGAATTCCTATTCATGAGTTGCTTCAAAACTTTAGCCAGAAGCTAATAAAGTGTTCTCTTCTCAACTCATGAAGTGATTCTCTTTTATCTGCTAGCACTTGGATCACCAGCGTTTGCTTCCACTTTCCCCGGTCCATACGAAATAGAATGGCTGCCTACCCTCATGGCTGACACACTCATCATAGCCTACTAAAACTGAAGTCTGCCATCATTGAAGGATACACTTTGTTACTTTCCCTATTGCTATTGTCATATGTCAAGGAGGAATGTAAGCAGCAATAATTTCCTCTGCAAGAGGTATAATTTCAATAATTAGATTATTGATTAGTACTCTGCATAAGCACTTTGAAAAATGCTTTGCAAGAGCCTTGTAATCTCTTGGGAGAATGGGGCTGGGGTGGGGGCAGAGGGTAGGTCCTATAGTATTTTACTCTGAGGAAGCACAGATATTTTCTTTTTGTTTGAGGGTAGTCAGGAATGTTGTTTGTTCTCATTTTAGTAATATCATATTGTTTCTTATTTCAGTTTCTCTAATATTAACTACTTTGTAGCTAGTTAAATAAAGAGAATTTGTTTCAGCATTTATATGTTTAAGCCGTTCATTTCCTCCACATGAAAAATGTAGAAATCTTGCAATACAGTGTAATAATAAGTTTGCCACTTATTGTAATAATTTTAGTCTACTAAAATCATATTATCAACAGTCTTTATTTCTAAAGCACACATGTCCAATCGGCAGGCCACATTTGACCCTGGACGGCTAGTAATGCAGCCCTACAAATCATAAACTCTTAACATTATCATAATATTTTTACAGATGTTGTTCTTGATTCTACGGTGCTGTTCTCCAGCAAGGACTGAGTAAACAACAATGCAACACTGCACAGAGGCGGCCACAGTCCAGTGCTAACTCTGCCTTTATAGCTGGGCACCCATAGGCAGAGGAATGGCAATTACTTATCAACTGCTCATGTGCTTTGACTATGTGGCTCACTAACCACAGTCTTTACCAATGACAGCATTCCAAACTACCTGTATGGGTGCACCTTTAAAGACAAGTGTTTATGGTTTTTAAGCACGAACGTAAATTTTCTTATTCAACTATTAAATTTGAATATTTGATAATATTTAGTTAAAAAAACCTAGTGAGCTAAGATACTCATTTAAAAATTATAGCCTGGACTACAGAGTAAGACTTTGAGAAAAATGCTAAAAATGTGTCATTTCTAAGCATCAACTAAATTGTATATTTTATATACTGCCACGACAATTCCTCTTCCCTCAGGCTGGCCCAATGAAGCCAACAAGTTGGACACCTGCGTTATAAGATTAAAAAAAAAAAACTAGTGCATGCTTATTAATACATTGAAATAGTCTTTTAAATTTTAGTACAATTTGAAAATTGATTCATGTTTGCATCAAAAATTGCATGTCAATTAGTTTAGGGTTCAAAGAAGACAGAGACTTTGAAGAGTTAAAATACAACATTTTGTTCTGTTAACTTGGAATTTTAAATATTATTTTAAAAAGCAAGTTAATTAAATGGATCATTTTTCAAATTGGCACATTGGAAAATGTGATAAAATTTTAAATTAATACTACAGATAGTATATGAGTTTTATAAATAATGTTAGGAGATAAATGATTTTTATAAAATAGTACTTTTTATTTGAGTTTCTTTTATTGAAATTTGATATTTGCACTGCACTAATTTTAAAGGCTTTATATTTCTTCCACATGTTTAAAGGCCTTATCTGTATTTATCTATTTATTTATTTACTTGCAGAGAAAGACCTAGACATTCCTCAATGACTCTAACATTTTAGCTGCTACAGACTATGAATTGATTGATACAAGTATATCCTCAGCTATGACACTATAACAACTAGCTACCTACTAATCATGAGTATGGGAGTAAATTATATTTTACTGAAGAAATACATTTTTTATTTATTAGCTCATCACCAATTGTCCCAAGCAACAACTGAAAAATTATAAGATACACCACTATAATTTGGGCATCTGCATGTATTATAAATGGCATTGAATTAAAGTTTAATGCTTTTGAGGTAAAATTAACACAGAAAATATTTTGCCCTGTGATAGCTCATGGATGATTCTTAAGACATTTTCTAACCAGGATAACCTGAGGCCTATACGTGTAAATTAAAAATTGTATAGATTGAGTACTTAATAGTTGTTTCTGAAGTTTGGATATTTACTTATATTTTGTGAATTCTTCAGAATTCTTTTAGCATATAAAAAAGCATACTGCTCATCAGTTGCTTAGAAATAAAGTATTATTATAATCCATTATTTTCATACAAATGATTAAAAAAGATCAGTCCTTGCTGTCCCCATTAGATGAAAATCTATACAATTTAATTTTAATATTAAGAGACAGAAAAGATGGAGAATGTTTTACTCTGAAGGAAGAAAAGAGAAAAACTATTGTTTTATTTTTATATGAAGTGCAAATGAAAAATTATAAATTGTATGCCTAGAATTTAATGACATTTTTGATTAGTTATTTTTAATCAATATGCTAAATGTGAAATTGAATTCACTGTTTTACTAATTACAAACACACATGAACTTACATAATTATCTTTTTATTCTGTGTCAGCAAACCCATTTGTAAAGTGAAGAGAATAAACAATGGTATTGTAATCAGATTGATGTTTGTTTCCCAAGAAATTTAAATGAGGAAAATGAGCAGTTAAGCAAATTAGAATTAAAATTTATACATGGAAAGCATGTAATATCTAAGTTACTTTCTTCTTAATATCAGAAAGATTCTAATATATTTCTAATTTTCATACAAAATGTGGTGACAAAAATATGCAGCTTTTTAAAAGACAATAAACTTTATCCTTGATTATATATTGTAGTAGATCATCAAATTTATTTTTTCTTACAAGACTTTTATTATAATTTTGCTCAATAATTATTTAGAATAATTGCATTTTTGGTTTAATAAAATATAATTCCTATATATACTCCCAGTTTTTCTTTGGTATTTAATTTATAAGAAGGGTGCTTTATTCATCCGCTACATGTAATTTATGAAATTTATGTCCTTCAATTTTAAATTTTTATTAGTGTATTATTTTAGTCTCAAGTTCAGTTGAAGATTTTGAAAAAAAATGGTACAAGTGAAGACATTTTTCTCAATTTGAATCTAGGAAATTTTTTTATGTGGTAAGCTTTCAAAAAACTTTTGTCTACTATTAATGGTTTTTAACTTTCAGATTTACAATCATGATTCTTGAATTTCCATTTCTTCTGTAGAAGCCATGGTAAATAATAAGTGTTAAAATATGTCTTATATTTTTCGTTTTTTTGAAGTAGTATGCAATTCCACCAGCTCTTTTCCTCATTGATATGTTTTTCCTAATAATCCTGTTAATATATAAAAGGGAATAGGAAAAAATCCATCTGACTTTTCCAATACTTACTTTATGCATGACCACCCTATGGTGGTTGTGTATTTTTGGTGAGCATGAACCCTATACCATCCCACCGAGTGACCTCTTTGAGATCTGTGACAACATATGCTGTAGAAATGGTTACTATGGAACGTCCCTTCACCTTATCCCATAGAATGGAAATACTGACATAAGTATTCATCCAGGGACCACAGTGTCAGTCATTTCCTCATTTAAAAAGGACCGTGGCTAATGTTCTCCACGACAGAGTAAACAGACCTGAAAGTGCTCTTTCTAGACAAGGTGATTAAAAAAGACTGGACCTTTCCCCCTTTCTTTCTCTTCCTATCGGTTTAATTCACATGTGTAATGTGATCTCGCAAATTATGACTTTGTTACTGTGAAGTTCAGACAAACAGAGCTTGCTGTGGTCTATGGAGATGTTTGCCTCAAAATCCATGTGGTGAAACTTAGGCGTCTATACAACTGTGTTAAACGACGGGGTCTTTGGAGGTGTCTCAGCCATGAGGGCAAAGCCTTGAGGAATGGCATCCGGGCCCTTACAAACATGCTCAGGGAAGTGGATCCCTGCTCTCTACGCCTCTGTAACGTGAGCACCCAGCAGCGATGCCCTTTTCTTTATCCTTTCATTCTTTCTGTCCTGTGATGACACAGCAGGCCCAGAGAACCTCACCAAAACCAGGGTAAACCAGCATCCTAATCTTATACAGCACAGTTCCTCTAAAACTACAGAAAGTTGTTTACAAATTGACCATTCAGTGGTGTTCTGTTATGGAAGCACAACGTAGTCCGACAGGTTTACAATCCCTAAATCGTCACTCCAAGCAAAGGTACTGGACAAGGAGGGAGATTTAGCTTCTTTGTGGTTAGAAACAAAGGCCTGTTTTGCTGTAAACTGGGCTTCCTACAACTAGGGTTGTCTTGACCAAGGCAGGTGGCCTTCACACTCCTTGCCTGAGAGGCTGCTTTAGATACAGATATGGAAGCCAGTCCAGAATGCATAGTGGGGGGCATGCTCCTTAGGTTCTAGATAAAGGTGTGACTTAATCTGGCCCAAATAAGGAGTATATTCAAAATATTCTAAGATACTCTGAGAATAAAAGATGAAGATGGGCTTCCTTAAACTGTTATCATTAAACAGACAAACCAGCTGCATGATGTCTGATGTACCTTTTGATAGAAAAGGACATATATCCATATGGTTATTGCAAGCCTTTCCCTTATTACTTTTTCTTAGTTATGTCCTCTGTCTTCCTCAAAAATTGTTCTATATTGATTGTCCTGCACCTTTTTGGATGGCCTACACTTCCAATTTCCTCTCTTCCTAACTAAGCAGCAGCTTTTAGCTTTCAACTACTCTCATTTCTAAAATATGGTCTGCCTCAATTAGTCACAGAATACTTTTCTTCTCTTTCTTCTAAAACTTCCCAATCGTCAACTCTTGAAGGTGATGTGGTAGGAACCATCCACAAGTTATCAGAGTTGAGGGATACATTTTATTTTGAAAGGAAAAATATTCATGGCTGGAGTTCACAAGAAAAGAGAAAGCCACACCCCTCATTCTCCTGCCACTACAAATGGACTGTATGTGGGCCTGTTTTGATCTCCATCACAAAGGAAAGACCACCCTTTCTGTTTAGAAGTGGCCTGCTTGACATCTGGCACTGCACACTTTCCTGCTACTATGTTACTATGCGTGGGAGGCCAGGTGTTTGGCACCCGAAAGAGTTCTTCAGGACCATGGGATTCCTGGGCCCAGGGAAGGAATCCGGGCTTCTGTGGAATTTGAATTGTGGCTGCAGCCTTTCCCACTGGGAGAGCTACTGTGTTCCAGGTAACTCAGGTCTCAGGTAATGCAAATGAACCCCAAGATGGACAGCCTGCTCCCTTCATTATACTTAAAAGACTAACCGGTTTTTATTACTACTTTCTTAACTGTGCTTTCAGTTCTCCCAGTCTCTGAAACTCCTTTGTACCCCATTGCTGAAGTGCTCCTGTAGCTAAACACAAAGTATACTTCACTCGCATTACACTGAGGCTGCAGAACATTTTATTACAGTTGTCAACTTCAATCCCCTCAAATCTGTGTATGCCCTTGTAACTGGAAGTCGCAGCAAGCAGAGGCTCTTCAAGATTGACCATATATGCAAATGTTTATTAAAGACACGTCCATAACCAAACTGAGCTCGGAACAGCTGACAAAACTCAAACTGGGAATGTAAAAAACAGAGTTCGTTGTCCCTGTGGTAGTCTGTTCACAGCTCCAGGAGGCAGATACAATCATCCTGGATATAGAATCATCCATATCTTTCTATCAACAACATCTACGGAGAAATAAAAATCAATTTCAGGACACATTGCAACACACTATCCCAGCAACGGGACACTGCAGAACAAAGCATCAAATTGTGACTCCCGAGGAGATTTGATGAATATTTACATGTAGCTAACTAGAGCTAGTCAGAGTCTACACTGTTTAGCTAATTCACATATTTTGGTTACCCTTAATATCACCAATAAAGAATATTTCCAATGTCACTGAAAATAATGAACAAATTACTTTTACCATTGCATATTAGTTTGCATAGTATCAATTACTGATCAGGGCAGAGATTTCTGAAAAGCTGCCATCACCTTAACCTCTGGAGTCTAACTTATTTAATACCAGATGAACTTCTGAAAGGTTTACTCTTGATATGACAATAAAGTGTCTCTGAACTGTATATGTATAGGGTCTGGTCAATTATAACTGTAATAATATATAATATATCTACTATATTTCTGTACATGTGGCAGTAGTGTGGGGGCAATTTCTGCCTTTACTACCACTGTGTGATATAAGTAGCTGTCTTTTTTTCATCTTTATCAGTTCTGATTAGTAGCTATCATTCTTCATTTATTGTCATCATACTGGTTAGAATACACACACCTTGGTTTTGTTTTGTTTTGTAGTGCTTGGAGAATATCTTACTGTACATACAAGGATGAGTTCACTGCCTCATCTTTCATCAATAACTGTGCTTTTATCCTTGTGTTACCGACACAAGATGGAGGAATGAGCCTATGTAAGATATTTAGAAAACTGCTTTATAATGATACACTGTTGGCATTTTACAACTTTTTAAGAAAGACAAAAGTCCTATTTGGATAGCTTAATATTTTCCATAAATGAATGTGATATTTTACTGCAAAAATCTCTATCAATTCTTCTAATTTGGAACACATGCTCTCTTCACCACAACGATTACTTTGCTACATAACTTCTTTGGACAAATTAAATGGTACATACATCTTTATTTTTCATGTTGGATGCATTTCATTTTAGTGGGCATAATAATTTTATTCAAATCATCTTTCTTCTTACTGACAAGCATTAACTGAAAGGAGACCAGTTGGGCCTTCTGGTAGTCTTCAAGAGCTTATTTTGACACCTCACTCATTTGTTTAAATAATTCACTGATGCAATACAAGTTAATGTTGCAAAATGTACGGTACCTTCATTCCCAGATGAAATCTGCATACATTTACATTTCATAGTTAGATGCAAATTAAGTAATGCACAGAGCTCTCCTAAATCCTGTCAGCATGTGTGCTTACTCCTTCCCAAACTATCTGCAGGCTCTAAAATATCTTTTCCTTGAATTTACATAACATTAGACTGAAGTAGAGACCGAGTTTTGCTTCACAAATTTCAAACTGACTGACAAGATGTCATCAATTTGAGTAGGAGAATATTTTTCCCATTTTAACACACAATATGTGAAACTTTCAAATTTTGTTGAATGTTAAGATATGATATTACTATTTCTGACTCTCTACATAGACCATAGGAAAAAATCAACAGATAATCTAGTTTGTCTAAGGGTATCATTTGTCCTAACTGGTGAAATCCATATGGTCACTTTAAATTCTTCTTTAATTGGTAGACTCAAAGTAACATCCTCTAAACAGTCTATCCTTTCATTTTAATTGCAAAACTCATGTGTCTGTGTTGGAGACACACGTGAGATCCCGAATAGGAAAAATTAAAGTTTAAGCTCTTTCTTCCAGTGCCACTGCCATTAGGAAAATAAAATAAGACAACACGAATCTGTGCTACCTGTGGGCTGGTCTACATTTTGCAGAAAGACAACATGGGAAGGCCATCAGCATAATTTCATTTGAAATCATTTGAAATGACTGAATGAAATAAACTTCAGGACTCAGTCATAGCTCACTCTAAACTACAGAAGTGTCGAAATCTAGCACATAGTGTGCTGTTAACACTTTAGGATGAATTTCTGATGTCTCCAAATCAGTTTATAAGTATATTCATGTTATTATACAACTATAAATAGTTCTAGAAATAATTATCTGAAAGAACTAAGCTATTTTAGTACCAAAATTATTAGTTTGTCCTAAAATACTGAATATTTTATTGTTAATTGTATGGAAGAGGATTATTTTGTGACTACCTAATTAAATATTAGGGAGTTAAAAGTATAGTGTATTTTGGTCTTCATAAAATAAATACTGATCCTGTGCTTAAGTATAAACTATATTTTAATACACAATCTCCACCAAAAATACCTAAACAGGAGCATAAGCCACTCCTCTTGCCAGTGACACAGCATATATGAATGAGTTCATTTTTTGCTTGCTAGGCAATCTGTTTGGGCACAGAAACTAAAGAATCCTTATTTTTTTCATGTTGAAATAGTTTCCTTTTTAAAATCAGCAATTTAATTCATTCACATAAACTTTCTTGTTATCGGTAGGCATTAATTGGAAGAAAACGAATCTAGGAATGCGAATGTGAGATTTTGGTGAAATCTAGAAGGCCAAGGCATGAGTATTGCAAGTTGAAGCCCAGCCTAAGTAAACAAGTGAGACGCAATCCTAAAATTAAACAAAAATTAAAAAAAGAGTAAAGTTTATTTTTTTCTCTTTGAGGAGCAAGATTTAAAATACACACTTGCATTATACTTTTCACCAAAGCTGCATAGTTATCTTGAGAACACACACACACGGACCTGTGAGACAGGTCTTAAATACGAAAATATTTTCATTTCATCTTATTTATACTGTGAACATAGCCTCAGTATTATTTTAGTCTGCCTGATATATGTAGGAGAGAAGACCTATCTGTTCTAATGGAGTGTTAAAATTTCTGACACTTTATTTTTCGTAGTTGCATCCAAAATTAGATTTTGCTTCACTTCTGCAGTTATATATATATATATATATATATATATATATATATATATATATATATATGAAAGAAAAAAAGTCTGTACCAAATTTATATTTATATTTTCCTGGTAATTGAAGAGCTTGAAAGAACAATTGTTTCAACATCTCGCTGACAGCTTTAGAGACGTTGCTCCCCATCACTTGCGAAGGGAATGTTATATCGGGCTCTTACTAATATCTCAAAGAATATAGCTGTATTTTGCTCTCTGTTTTAGTATCATAGGGCTCCTCCTCTTTATAGCAGAATAAGGGTAATTAAGAAGAAAAATGTAATATAGAGAAAAAATAATACATGGAGACCTAAATGTGAGATGCAATGATGATGGTATAAAGTGGAAAAATTATTGTGTTACTTAGAATGGCCCATTTCCTATGCTATATCTGGCCATTGTACAAATTGTTTGTAAATTATATTTTTTTCATTGAATACTTAGAATCTTTTGAAACTACATAGATAAAAGTCACAAAGGTGGAAATTTTATTATATTGTATTGATCTATTTGCTACATTTTTTGGCAAGATCAATTCTTCTACAGGGCATTGGTTATATTATCTTTAAAATATCTATATTATTATAAAGTAATTAAAAGTGAATAACACTCAGCTAAAATTTAAGCAGAAATGACACAAATATTTTGGGGCTGCAGAAGAAAAACAGAAATAAAATACCAAGTAAGGTTGTAGGGAAGTGTTGATGATAAGGGCTGTGTTGCTTCTGGTAGGAGTCATTTTTTCTAAATGTAGCTATCTTGTGGATGCTTTACCAAGTAAATTGCAGACAAGACAACTGAATGTTTTATGTGATGCGGGGTTGGATCATAAGTGATTATTCTGTAACCATTGGTAAAATTAAACAGTGGATGAATTAGAAGGCTGCATGACATAAATATTTATTTCCTGGTCATTGACATAAATAGTTTAATAAACTAAAGTATTAAGTGATAATGTAGCACTATGTATACAAATTGTTCTCAAATATCTAGAAATGAGATAAAACGAGGAATGGGGGAAGAGAGGAGACACATGAGACAGAAAGAAGGATGGAAGAGAGAAAAAGAAACAAATATTCATAAGCAGGTATAAATAGCTGAACTTGTGAAAATGTTAGGAAGTCATATTCACTATTCCTCTCCTGTTTGTTTGAAATTATTTCAGAATGAAATTCTTTAAATATGAATGTAAAATTATTTGTGTGGTCATTAAAACATAGCTCTGTTTCTCAAAGTCAGTATTTCTTTTCCTTAGTACGATCAACTACTGACGTACTTGTCACGTGCCCTGCTTTGTCTCACCTGGGAAACAGAGATCAAATAACTGGGAAGAAGATCATGTGTGTTGATTTCTGACCTAGGACTCTGTGTATTCCGCCAGCATCTTGAAGCTGTGGGGGCTAACTTCTGGAATTGCAAGTAGGATACAATCTTTGACATTTCTAGTTCTTAGCAAGTATATATTTTACTAAAGTCTTATTTATGTCTTTCAGATATGACAAACATTTCCATATGAAATTTACACCCAATGTAAGTTATGATTAAATTGATGCTCCTATGTATTTAGTTCTAAGATCTTCATGATTTGAGGTTTTCTGTCAAAGGACATGATATTTCTTTTTATTTGGTTGTGTGTATTGCTCTTCTTTATTGTAATTCAACATTTTCTTCCTAAGGTCCTTGTAGACTCAATTGAAGTTCATTTTAACAGTAAACATTGGTGGAGACTAGCTTATATTTTTCTCATCAATAGCAGTAGTATTAACATTGTGCAATTCTTTTGTAACAATAAATTATCTTGTTGTTCTTATGATATCAAAATAATTTGAAATACTTGACAAACATTTCAAGTATTGCTGAAGGCAAAATAATTTGCCTTATTCATGAATCTTATTTTCTCTTCATTTAATAATAATTAGGATTTCTCTTCGTTTAATAATAATAATTGATGCAAAATATCATTCATAAATGGACCCAAACATTACCCATAATAAGTGATGTTAAATAATGCTAAAATTTTCCTTTTCTCTCTTATTTTTTGAAGCATGGTCTTGCTCTGTAGTCAAGGCTGGTCCTGAACTAACTATGTAGCCCAAGCTGATCTAAGAACTTACAACAATCCTCCTGCATTAGACTCCTGAGTGCTGGGATTACAGAAGTCCATCATTACACACGGTTTATGTGGTGCTACAGAATCTAACCCAAAACTTTGTGCTTGCTGGAAAAGTACTTAATCATTGAGTCATGCCCTCATTTCTGAAATATTATCTATATGAGACATCATTTATAGGAAGCCATATTTTTTAAATAGTAAATCACTATTTATTTGTTTCTCCATTTGTTTGTTTTCTGTGTGTTAAGCCCAGGATCTTCACATTGCTATACATCTGTTTATATTTTGTGTGTACATGCCAGGGTCTCATTAAATTGATGTTTCCCAGGTTGGACTCAAATTTGTGGTGTGCCTGCCTCAGGCTTGTGAGGTGTTGGGATTGCAGACCTGCAAGATCAGGAGTAGCTAACTCTAAAATTTTCTCCTATTTGTCTTACTCATGCAAAATCATACAAAAGATTTTGTTTAATGTCATACCTTGAAAATATTAAACTAGAAAAAATGTAATCATTTGTCTATTGTTAAAATGGTTGAAGCAAATTCAGGAGCAACTGTAGAAAGAAACAGCCAAATTTGAGCATTGAATTTGGGCTTTTCCCAAGTCTCAATTTTTTTTATGGGTATTTTCAGGAAAAATTAACTGTTCGTAGTTAACTTGAAGGGAAAACAAGATAATAAATGCATGTGAGCTGAAAATAATAAAATAAAATGCTTGAGTGCCATTATTAACAACTGAGTTAGAGTAGTGCTAAATTTATGAATAAGGCAAACAATTTTACCTTCAGCAATAACTATATCATTTACTCACACTTCCTGTTCTTCCCTTGGTGGGAGTCATGAGATCCAGAAAGGTCACCCTGAACTACTAACAGTAGGAAGGAGAGAGGAGATTCCCAGAATTATGAACCTTGCTTTCCTTAGAAACCAAGAGAAGGGCAGAAAGTGGACACTGGATATGAGTAGATCCTTTGCCATGTTTGAGATCAGCCTTGGGTCCTATTCCCCCCTTGAAATATAAGCACGTGCCTCAATCTTTCTGAATATACCTTGCTAAGTTTTTAGTCATCTTACAGTTCAAAGCCTAGCATCCATAGCTGCAGATAAAGTCCCAACTGTGGAGAACATGAAGACATTTTCAGTACTTCATAAAAGTTATAGCAGAAACAAGATCTTGGAAGTGGAATTGGAAAATTTATGGATATATCTCAATCACCAAAACTAGAATGCAAAATATATTCTTCTAAAATGTTTTTAAAATTGAATCAAGGCATACTTTGTGAGTGGAGGAAAATGTTAGGAGAAAAATCTAGAAATCTAGTAATAGAATGGAATGGGTCTTCATTGAGAGACAAAGGGCAGGGGGGTAAAAGGTTCTGCTCTCTGGGAGTGTGTCCTGGGTAGGTTTCCCCTCAATTAAAATATTTTAAATGCAATGTAAAGATAATGAGATAAAGAAGCAGATTAGAAAAAATAATTGAATTATAATAAGACCAAGACAGTTTTGAAAAATCTACTTTGAAAGATTTGCAATGAACAAAAGACATTTTGAAAAGGAGTTTCAAAACTTAGACAGTAAAGTAAGAATGTCTAAAACATATTCAAGCCTTTTACAATAGAAACTGTGTTAGGTGGTCTGCCAACTGTGAACAGTAAACATCTGAAGCAGAAAATATACCCAATTAGATCAAAACTGTTCAAACATATAAACTAGAATGATATATGTACTTCTAATTCATTTTATGAAGCTCACATAAATTTGATATCTATGTTTGATAAAAATTGCACAAAAAACTTCCAATCAATTTACGTGATTAGAAGATAATAATTACAAATTCTGACTCTTAATGAGGTAGTATGTCAAAAATGTAAAATGACTTGTAAAAAATTATAGTTGAAAGTTCCCAAAGACGTAAATTCAGAAAAGAATTAAGTTTCACTGAAATACCTAGGCTGGGTTGGGAAGGTTATACTCTCAGGACTCTGGGATTCTGAGGCAGGAGCATTGCAAACTCCAGCCTAACTGAAACAGCTTAGCGATTTAGGAAGCTTCCATCTCAAAATCACAAATCGAAGTGGGTTTGGGACATAAGTTCAGTGTGATGGTCCTGAGTTCAATCCTCATTATTAAAATGAAAGAAGAAATCAATGAATTAATATCTTAGGGGAAAAATGTACACGATCATATCAATAGAGTTTAAGAGATCTTTTGATAGAATTTAAAAATCGTGATAAGAATACAATTTTAGCAAATCAATACTAATTATTTTCCCACAGAATTAGTATCAAACCATGGCTATGTCTTCAGCAACAGCAAGAATCGTAATTACTGATGAGGCGTCAGGAGCATTTTTCTCCATGAAAAACAATGCTCCGTACAAAGACAGCATTGCAGACCAGATCATTGATGGGAAGTTTTACTTTATAATTAACATAAAAATTATCGCATTTACACCTTTTTCTTGTATTTGGCACCATACACACTGATCAATTTATACTTAATGAAGATTTACATGTGAATGAATGTTAGGATATTTATAGTATAAAGCAAAGTGTTTATGTTTACCACCTTAGAGTTTGGAAGACTTTCTAAAAGAGATTCAAAAACATAAATAATAAAAGAATTTTAAAAGACATTCTGTTTTTCAACAGATTCATTAACTAGGAAAGATAATTTAAAATAGCATAAGATAATTTCAGATTGCATGCCCGAATTTTTAATGAAATATGAGAGCACTTACTGAAATTACACAATAGTCATTTAACAGGTCTGATGTTCAGCCAAAGCTCCTTAAGCGGAAGCTACTCTAAAATTTTTTCTGTCAACAATAATTTTAATAGTCTGATACCCATGCCATATGTTGTTAAGTATATGAAATGTCTTCCCTGATATGTTACAAAATAAGTAATACAACAACTTTCAAACGTGATATTATGTTGAAACAGCTGAAAATGGAACAGTAAGCAATGTAGTGGAAAACTAAGATGACTGTGAACTGAAGAGCTCATGTTTCTATTTTAAATTTTTATGTGTATATACATGTATACAGATGAGCACACTGTATAAATATTCTTGTTAATGATTTGACATATACTTTTATCAAGCTAGAGAAGAAAGGAAATTTTCAATATAGAAATAATTACAGAAAATAGTCCCCAACTTACAAATTCTGCTCACATTAGATAAAACTATTTTACATAATATATATAGATGTGCAACATTGAGTTCCCTTTTCTTTAAAGAGTTTGTCAATATTGAATTAGGCTTCAACAGTCAAACCACACCAATTATTCAATTGTGTTATCATAGTTCTTCTGCATTCTTCCTATTAAGGGAAATTTTTCCACATAGAGTCAGATTTTGAAATTACTCTGGTCATTTTAGCATGTGTTTAGTTGCCTGTGAGTTAATGCAAAAGCAACAAATGAAGTCTTTATTTGAAGAAAACACTCCCACTTGTGAATCTTTAGAGAAACATTACTTGCTGAGAAATAGTCTCTAAGAACAGAACTCATTGCTGTGTGTAGTATTGGACAACCTGCTGTTCCCGAATTCTAAAAACAGTTATTCTGGCTCAAACAGTAAATTAAGCTTGAATGTTGAAGCGAGCATCCTTACTTAAAATAGTGATTATACTGTAAGTGTTACAGAAGCTGTATTGGGCCTGTGGGAATTTGCACAATGTGTAATGGAAATCAGTCAGAATAATAAAAAATCTCCTGCTACTGTACTTAATTTTATTTTTTGTATCTAGTCAACATCATTCATATCGGACTGAAGCCATGCTACCTTTTTAGCCATGTTACCTGTCAGTGATGAAAATAATAAGAATTTTCTGTGATGAATCAGTATGCTTTCTTCTTGTAGAAGTTTGTCTCACTTAGAGCTGGAAATTCTTTTCTATCCCTCAACTAGAGCCAAAATGATTAAAGGTTATTATTTACTACAAATTTGCTTTAAAACTTCATAACTGAGAAAAAACTAAGGTGTAATTAAACTGATAACAGTTTTGCTGCAAGTAATCTATGTTTTTCTAAAATACTGGTCTTTCTCTGAGCTAATTGTAACTCGAAATTTAGCTTGAGAACATTATCTACATTAAAGCAAAATTAGAAGTCGTTGGAAAATTTAGTGTATACAAGCTGAATAATTCTGAACACAGAAAAGTTGATAAATCAGTGTTTAACAGCATTGCCTTATCACCAATCAGGAGTGCAAAGTTCATGTTATCTGATATTTCTAAGGGTATATGAACTTAGCCATATTTCCACTCATTTTAATAAATCAGTGCTAACAAACACTATATAAGATTGTCACTAAAATCATGTCCATATACAGTACTTAGATTTTTCCTGATTATTTTCAAGAGAAGGATTTAAGCTATGAAATATATATTATTGTATCTGACCACCAAATATTCCAGATATAAAGAGCATAAAAGTGTACAAGAACAAGAGCAAACAGGAGGAGAAAGGGGAAGCCCAGTCATGAAGAAGCAGCACATGCATGCACTGATTCTGGAAGTTGGATGAACATTTATCATATATTTATATATATTAAATATATTAAATATCATATATATATATACAAATTAAAAACAGAAACAAAATTTTTCTTTAAAATTTGACTACATCTTTAATCCTGCTGTTGTAAATTCATTACCTCTAGAATGTAATTTCAAAACATAATAAATGGAGTAACAGTAGAGTCAATAATGTAGCATTATTTATTTCTGGTAGGACTTGTTAAATGTGTGCATATCTGGCCTGGTAGTTTTCAATGATTTGGTTATGCTCTTAGAGTTAGTGTTTAATTAAAGATAAATTACAATGTCTTTCATATTCCAAAAGAGACTAAATATGCCATATGTGTTCTTCTCTCTGTCTCTTTCTCTCCCACAGATCAACACCAGATATATAAGAGAGTAGAACATGTCTCAAGGTTTAACATATACTATTTTTGGATTTATAGTCAAAAGAACTGAAATCAGCACACAAGAGGGAACTGCTAATACGTGATTATCACGGCTCTCTTCACAACACATAAAATATGGAGTCAGGCATCGTGCCCATCAACAGATAGTGAAATAGACTGTACACCGTGGGGTATCACTTGGCCAAAAAAAAAAAAAAAAAAGACAATAGCAGAACAGAACGTCAGTCACCGAGAAATGAGTGGAACTAGAGGATATTACATATTGTTGCCCAAGACAAGCCGGGTACAGAGAGACACATATTGAATGTTTTCGCTTGTCTCTGGAAACTGAAAAAGCAAATATCCTTACACTAGAAGGGCTATGAGGACTAGGGCGCCGGGAGGGAGATCAAGGAAAGGGAGGCAAGAAGGTCAGGAAGAAAGGTGGAATTGATAATGATCGAAGCGTTATCTAGGCATGTGTGGAAACGTGTTGAACAGCAGTAGAATCTGTTAGATTGGGTGACAATTCCTATGTGATAATCAATCTAATAAAAATAAAAAGTGACAAATGTAATAAATGTATGCAAAACTTTGAAACATATATTCATTTTTGAAAACTTGTTGAATTCCCTCCCATATAGGTGGATTAGACATTACTACTCAAAGGATATAAAAATTCATTTTTGTAAGGACTAAAACGTTTAGATAAAATTTTTAGAAATATTTTGAATCACATACCACACATAAAAAATTTATCAAACTTAAATGGAACTCAGACCTATTTGCATATTTCAAGTCAGAAACTTGTGTCTGCAAACCAGTCCTGGGATATACTACAGTACTTTGAAATGGATAGCCAAAATAGTACAAAAGTCACAGAAGGTTCTACACACTACCCACTGCTGTACGTAAATACATTCTAATGGCTAAGCAAAAGCAAACAAACAAAAAAATCACTTACAAAACATTTATGTGTTTTGCATGTTATTGTTATTGAAAATCTATATCAAATGTTATCATTTATTAGCTTAGTATTAGCTAAATATATTACATTTTCAAAAGTCATTGGACATACATGCATGAGCAAATTGGGATAATCACTTAAAGTATAAAGGCTTTTACCATAATAAAAAAGAATTTTGTAAAAATTTAGGTTTAATAAATGTACTGATGATATGTTTACTAAACCTATCTTAAGTAGTGTTATTAACACTTTATTTAAAGTGTTTTTTTAAAGAGTCTAATTTTTATTTCGCGTTGAGATAAGAATGTGTGATAGTATTTCACCATTTTGAGGTCTTGTTTTCAAATGCTCGTTATTTTTATAAAAACAATTAAGTTAAATGGCTTTATACTGTTTCTATTGGTTTTCTGAACAATCCAAACTCCACTAATGGCCACATTATTGTTCTAATTCCTATGTGCAACTAATTTTAAGTGCATCCTATAATGCTTATTTCTTGTTTCTTTCTTTAAAAAAATAATAATTTCCCACTTTTTTGACAAAGGTCTTGCTCTGAGTTCCAGACTGGTCCTGGATTTACTATATCATCCAGGCTGGCTTTTAACTTCCAGCGATCCTCCTGCTTCAACTTTCTGAGAGTTCAGATTATAGGTCAGTGCCAGAAGGCTCACTTTGTATAGTTTTGGTGAATAAAACCCAAGGACTTGTGTTTGCTAGGTGGGTGCTTTAAGCACGGTATTAAAACTACCCCAACCAAAAAATGCTTTTTCACCACCCCAAAAATGCTTTTAAAAATACTTTAAAGACATATAATGTAGCGATTAAACAATAGCAAAACTAATTTATAAACAGAGTGTTTCCTCAGACACAATGGCTCTTGCTCCTGCTCCCCTTTTCTCATAATTTACACTGGTAAGAACTGGGCTAATTGAAGTAACCAGTTAAATCCAATTCATGAATGTGAGAAAAAAATAGAAGCCCAAGTGTAGCAATACATAATTTCCTAATGGTGGAGGATTCAGGCAAAAAAGAATAATGAATACTTTTGCATTAGTGTTAGTCTCGATTACACCGCAAGAATTACAAGATATGCATAATAAGTTTTGTTGGAGAAGCAGCAGGAGCATAAAAAAGGGAAACTGCAGTCATAAGTCTACCTGAGTATAGGAGATAAAACCATGGTAACCACATGATGAGATGGTAACGGACTACTGAAGATTCTGAAACAGTAAGTGGTGACTCGACACATTAGCACACATATACACCCACACAACAACAACCACAATTTGAAAATTCTTCAGTGTTAGGATGTTTGTAATCTTCCAGAAGTAACGATTTAGAACACAAATATAATTGTTTCTCCTACTAACATATGAATGTCCTTAAATTATTTGTATTGACATATGTGGCAGCATTTTTTTCAGAAATATTTTTATTGTGCCTTAGTTGGTATTTTAAGGCCAATGTTCTTCAAAATGTGAATATGGATTTTTGACAATTTTCCAATAGGATCTCTCCTTAGAAATTAAATAACTGATATTTAGGTTACTTATTAGTAGTATGCTACAAAATTGCTATTAGAGTTTATAAGTTGTCTTCTAAACATTCTGAAGAATAAGCATTGGAAAAAATCAGAAATACCACTATCATTGTATTTAAACATATGCAATACAATCACTATTACATAAGAATTGCTGCAATAATGAATTCTGTCTGCTCAGAGAAGGAGAGCCAAAGGATACAAAGTACACAAAAAAAAGCATTTGCTGTGTTGTGATAACTCCCTGTATATTATCACAAATAAGATAGTTTGCACATTGTTGAGTATTTTTTTACTTTATAAAATAAAAGCTGTGAGAAATTAGCTTCCCTAAGGACCTCACTCACAACATGCACGAACTTAAAGTTTGTATAAGTGCTCTTTCACATACCATAGATACTTTTACTGAAAATTTTATGTAATGAAATTATAGTGAAAAATAATTATAATTTCATAACAATGAAATACACATTAGAGATTATCGACATTTCAGAAGTTATATGAAACACATCATAGGTATTATTATAATAAAATCTGTACATTTCAAAATACTTAAAGGAATGAATTTTGCCAGCTTCTATGTAAAAGAACAACAGAGTAGGAGATGTCATAGCTCAACTTGAGTTAAAAATGTACACCGTGCATGATGCATGCAATGTTGGAAATCCATTGCTGTGGATTGTGTCTTAAGTGTTCCCTAAATGCCTCATGTTTTTGGAACTGTATGTTGTTGACTTCCAGGCCAGGAAGTAAGGGAAGGCACCTACCCTGGGGTGAGGTGTGGCAACTGGCAGCTGGGATTGAGTAAAGGAAGGACGAAGAAACATTGTTAGAGCTTCCTCCTCGGAAAGCTCCGGCCTCACCAGTCTGCGCACTTCACTTGACTCCCTCCTCCCTGGGCTTCTGCCCACAGTGTGGGGAGCAGCTCTCAATGTCTCTGACACGTACTTCCACTCTGAACAGCTGCCCCATGAATGGACTGTGTGTGTGTTTGTGAGGTCTTCTGAAACCATGAGCTAAATAAATCTTTCCTCCCTTAAATTGTGGATATTGGGTATTTTATCACAGGGACAAATCAACTTAGACATTCACATAATACCTTATATATATATACACACATGTTTAATATTTTAAGTAGAAATAAGTTGACATTTTCATAAAAATAAGGTACAGATATTAAAATAATAGCCAAATTTTATTAGATAAAAACAAATGAACCATCTGTGAATAAATCTACAATTAGAATAATTGCAATATAATGGATTGATTATTAAAAGAAATGATATTCTTAATTTGGGAGGTAAGACAAAACCAGCTGATTAGAGTTTAGTTTTGTTGTTTGCAATAGAAGAAAGGATTTTCACGATCCCAAAGCATTCCACGTTTGTTTTTTAGATGGGGGTCTCACTCCGTAGTCCAGGATGGTCCTGAACTCCCTGACCCTACTGTCTAGCCCAGGTGGCTTGGAATTCCAATTCATTGTCTCAAGCACTGGCATTGCATGTATCCACCATGAAACCCTTTGTGTGGTGGTGGGGAGTTGAACTCAGAGCCTTTTATTGCTAGACAAGTGCTCTAACTGCTGTGCTAATTCCTAGCTATCAGCATTTTGCAGATTCTTAAAAATGCTAAAAGGGATATTGTCACATATCTATCAGTTTATGTAAATATTAACTTCTAAAATTTTTTTGAGATTAACGTTGTTTCTTAGATATTTGTTTGTATGAGTTAAAGTTATGTTCTGGCTGGAAAGTCAGTGTCAATTTCTAAGTGATTCAATTAAGGAACTGCAAAAAAAAAAAGCATTTTTCAATGAAGAGCATTTTGTGAGTAAATTTCAGTAGTCACATTAGTTTACTTTCCAATTTTAATAAAAATATTTATATTCTTTATGAATTACTATCTCAGCATACATTTACTTTGTAATTTCAGAGAAATTTATTTGAAATATGTAGAGTTTATAATCCTAGCAATCCTGATGACAGTGAATATTATATAAACTTCTGATCACAAAACTGCAAATAAAATATACTACCTTGATTCATTTAAATGACTGATGGTTTTCATTATATTTATTTCCACTAGTCATGCAATGGAATTTATTTTTATTAATTGATATTTCATTCTGCAAGCATGTCTAAATATTTGTTGTGGAGATGTATATGCAAACACCTTAAATGCAAACATCTGAATTTATCATTAAGCTGTGGTATTGCCAACATAGAAAGAATCTTTGGTTATTGCTACTTTTCCAAATATTTGATATTAAAAACACAAAAGAACATTCTTAATAGCATCCCTAAGGTCCTAGCGACAAAGAAAGTAGACTTAAATGAGAAAAATGTTATGACATTGTATGAAATGACTTTGCAGTTAAGACTTTCCAACTCGAGAAAAAAGTAAATATTATCATTTTCAAACACTGATGTTCTGCAGTCATTGGTATTCGTTTTGACATGACATTTGTTTAAACTTTTAGCATATGGAATCTTAATTAGATAGTTATGCTAAAGTCATTCTTGTAAATTTTGAAATTTTAAGCTTTTAGTCCTAAGAGCAAAATAGGCTTCTATATATTTATTTTTAACAATCCTTGTGTGACAATATATTATGAAAAAAATAATGTCTTACATTTTTGCTTATTTTGTTTTTGAGACACGATTTTTCTATATTTTTTCAGGCTGGCCTGGAGACTGTTGTGTAACCTGGTTTGGCCTAGAACTTGCTGTGTAGCCTGGAATGGCCTCAATCTTGTCATTCTTCTGCCTCAGCCTTCCAAATCCTGAGGTTATAGGCATAAAGCACCAGGTACTGTATAAATATTTTTTAAATACATCGTTAGAAAAGAAAAACCTTTGTTTAATTATAGTTATAGACAAAATACAAATGAATTACTTAGAGATCATTTGTTTAAGCATGTGAATGTCTATAAACCCAGTAACACTACATATACTTAAGAAAATAACTGATAAGTAAATGGATTGAGATAAAACACATCTAATTAGTGCAAGCAGAAGTAAGCAAAGATAGAAATGAAAAAAAATTCACATGGGCACCAGATAAGAGTGAATATTTACGATGAAAAAAACTTTTAAATCTCCAAATCTAGAGTGAGATATAAATGATATTAACTATAGAAAATAGTAAAATTGCACAATGTCTAATAATTATTTGCAAGGTAAATTGTGAGACTATCATGGAGAAAAAAATAATTATGACATAATCCCCCCCAAAAAAGGTTCTGAGAACTTGGAAATGTGTCCAAAATTTTTGACCAACATAATAAAACTGGAAGGATATATGTTCTCCTTAAATTAGTTTACAAATTAAATGCAATCATAATGTACATTTAAATAAAATGGTTTAGAAACTTATTGTGGGAATGGTTTAGGAAGCTATTGTAGGATTTATGGTACAAGAGAGTTTGCTGAATAAATCACCACTGAAGAAAATTGAAGCAGAGTATTTACCCTCTATACATTGAACACTTCTACAGAAATCCAGAACAGTGACTATAAGACAGATTAAGTGAAAACAATTAGAGTCCTAAGCAAAAGATTCAGGTTTTTAATAGGGTCTGGTGAAGTTGAAAAATTAATTTAATGTGAACAATAATATATAAATATTTATTTTCCAGATATAACAAACATTTAATTGTTAAACCTTAGATATCAATTAGTGGCTTAGAGTTAGCTGTCTTAAATGTATTAGAAAATTTAAAGTATATTAAGAACTTAAGATAAAGAGTTCTCTCAGAAAAGGGTACCCTGAGCATGGTTACCAGACATATGACAAACTGAAGGGTAATTTATCTCAGTTTTTGAACAGACAGTTGTTAAAAAATTCAAATTCTTAATAATCAACAACAAAAACAAAAAAGTAAGAAACGTGAAAGTACATAAACATAACAATATACAATTCAAAGAGAGTCATATTGAATGGGCAATATGTACATAAAAATTGAAAATTCACTAAGCAACTGGAAAAAGTAAATTGTGACTTACAACTAAAAGGTGAGGAAAATACAGAAGCTTAGCAATTGCTTTGATAATTGAGAATTTGAGCTACTGTTTGTGATAGACTAAAATTACATACTTAAATGTTTTTCACATTGTAATTATAGTCTAGTTGTTCAAAATCAGATAAAACATTGCATAAATACATATAACTCTCATGAAAATATCTTTCCCTGAGGAGACATGGACACCTAGGTCTGTTCCCTGCAGACACGGAGCAGTAGATAGGCCAAAGTAACAATTACCCCAATGTGCAATGAGATAAACCTATGAGTTTAATGGCGTCATCATGAGAGGAGGAGCTTGAGCCAGGAATTTCCTGCAGAAGCGTAGGTGAGGACTGCTTCCAGGAATATGGTATAAGGGATCATTTACAGATCTAGCAGTGACTCAATACTCAGTTGCATTACATAAAAGCCCTCCCCAATACAAATGGGACACACAAAGCCACATAGGGACTCCTGAGAGTCCCCAACTTCCGCTTTTGTCTCGCAGCTTCTCTTAGGGTTGCTGTAGCTTATCTGCTAGGGATTTCTCTGCACTGTCGTCTTTATCTCACTCACAGGGGTGCCTACCAAGCTCTCTCCACTCCCACTCTGGCGTTCCAGCACACACTGACACTGCTTAGCTCCAGTTCTGACCTCCACACCCTAAATTACTCCCAGGCCTAGTGTCCCCACAGCACGCACATCCAACACGTGAAGAAGGGCATGAGCCCAAGGCTTGAATGCATGCACCGCAGGGCAGGGGAATGTCACCTTGTCCCAGAGGGCGTGTCCCGCATGCTAGAGAGTTGGAGCCATGAGCCACACTTACGCATGACAACCAAACGGTTGTGGTCCAACCAAGTGGCCATAAGCCCAAGTGTGGGTGGGGACCAGCCAGAGGGCTCCACCTGGCTACTTGCCACCATGTACGCTTGTAAGCTACACTCTATTTCTGTAGGAATCCTGCAGGAAATTTAAGGGTTTGCTATACAATGATAACATAATTTTCAGTGAAGTATATAGGAATACACATAAATATAATTCATCAGAAAAGTACAGATTTTAAGGTTTAAATCATAGATGTATAAAGAAAGCATGGTAACTGCATGCTATAAAATACAATGCAAACAGCATTAAAGAAATAATATATATATATATTTCCATATATATGATATATATATCATATATATATATTTCCATATATATATTTCCATATATATATATCATATATATTTCCATATATATATATTTCCATATATATATGGAAAGACCCTCCAGTTTACTTACACAATAAATTCTGTCTTGCACAATGACTGAGCAGTTCTTCACAACCAAATCTATTATGAACAACAATTTGTGCTATACAGGGAAGTAAAGTTCCTGGAGTAGCTAGAGAGTGAAAAGCAGCTGTCAGATAGTAGAAGTGTTTGGCACTGTAAGAATAAAAGAATATCAGTTTCCCAAAAGTCAGTGTGCATAGTGACGGATTCACGAAGTGTAAATTTTAAAGGAACAAGTTAGAACCACTTTAATATCTGGAAAAGGAATTAAGACATCATAATCAGGAGAAAATCACAGGTAAGAAGTTCTATATTCAGTTTAAAAACTTCACTTACTTCTTCACCTAACTCTGAACTGAAAACAAACATTAGAAAGCTCAAGTTCAGCTAAGATTAAAATTAATGAAATGTTTTTACAGAGATTGTAATTTAAAGGCTTTGTTAACTGAACACTCAAGAATGTCTTGGGAAGACTAAAACTGATGTTAGAATCTTTATCATTTATAAAGCTGAAAATTTAATTCACAATAATAAGAATGAAAAGAGTCAGAAGAACATGAATGGTTACTTAAAAGACAAATCAGTTAATTAGCGCCAACTCGGAGCACAATCTGATATTGGAATTGACATCAGTATTCTTAAAGCAGCTACTACAATAATGCTCACAAAGATAAATGTGATTATGTTCATAATAAATTTAAAAGATTTTACTAGACAAATTGTAAAAATGCAGTTATAGTGTCCAAGAATCTGTGAGATAAAATGAAAATAAGCATGTATAATTGAAGAAGTGAAAGAAATGAGGTACCACGATTCTAAGGAAGAGTAAAACATGCAACATTTTATGAAAGACACAAGTCTCATAGACTCCTGTGATTCATTGTGACTAAGCAGAAGATGACTCAAAAGTAAATATTCTTTACTGACAAAAATCAAGGATAAGGAATTAAGAAAGTTACCTCTAAAATAATGCATTATTACCAAAAGTTACTGATACAGAAAGTTCTGCCATCTCAGCAGAACTATGGTGATGGACGAACAGAGCAACTTTGCCAAGTGCTGAATGACAGAAAGAAGAGGCATTTTCAGAAAGAAATGAATATTTTGATTTCAGCACCAGACAAGAATTACAAATAGATGGTAATCAGGCTAATGAGAAATAATACTCAGTGAAAAAATGAATTCATAAAAGATTGACATGTTGGGAATTTGAGAAACATTTAGGAAAATAGAATTTGAGTACATATGACATCACAGTAAGTATCACCATGCTAATTATAGATTGATTATGGATGTACTGCTGAAGTTAACACACTACAAAATGAAGAAGCATACAGATCAATCAATATGTCTATGACTTGGAGCAAAAATAACACTAGACAAATTAAATTAAAAACTATAATATAGTCAATTAATTCAAAGCAAGTCAAACACGGAACAAGGAATTATAAGGAGAAGGATATTAAACACATGGTAGGGTGAAAAGTTAAAAATAAAAGAGAAATAAGGACAAAACTACATCTATGGAATAACTTTATTTTGCAATATAATATTTTATCTTAAACTACTATTTCCCAAGTTTTTTTTTTTACATATCAAACATTCATCAAGTATTTCATTATTCTTGATAATGTGGACTTGAAGAAAAGTAATGAAATAAGACATACATGTTACAAAGGTTGATGGCTAACTCATCATATTTGAGATGTAACAGTAGAGAAATGGGATTGTAATAAGTATGCAAAAAGTATAAGCTAATTACCACAAAATCAATATGATAATAGATGTGCATTAGAAATACATGTCTATACTTGGAAAATATAGCTAAAAGTAAAACCTGCTTGTTATTTATCATAGTATGTTTTTATGATGTGAAAAATATACTTTCATTACTTAATTAAAACAAAACATATTTTGCATTACTAGAATTAACTTGTAAAAGCAACAGTTATTCCTGTACAAAAGACAAAAGCATGCAGTATAATCACAGGGGTTTGCATTCTAAAGAGTAAAAGGTGAGTATTTAGAGACAGTTTCTAACAGTGAGTATAAATTAAAGGACACTGCATCTTTACATTATTTTTTGAAAATTTAAAAGATTACTTGTAGAAAACAAATCAACCTAGAATGTAAAAACTACCAAAAAGTAATGGAAGACCAATGTATAATGCAATTAGAAAATTAAATTGTTCTGGCAATATTTGCATTCATATTCAGATTTTAAAAAAATATTAAAATACCAATATGATTCATCTAACATCACTATAAATTATGAGGTTTATGAGAGATTTAAAACTTATGATATTTTACTTTTGGTAAATTATATAACATCAGACACATAATTGCAAATCTATTATTACTTATAAAACATTGCACATTATTAAATACATATTGAAAAATGTATACTTTTCTCAGCAGATGCACAATACCTTTCTTAGCTACTTTTTTTCACTGAGAGCCACAATACCTGCCACCCACAACTTAATGGAGGAAAGGTTTATCTAAGCTCACACTGTCAGAAGGTCTTAGTCCATTCATTGGTGGCTGGAAATGGTGGAATCACACAACAGAACCTAGATGAGCAGGGGCTATTTATAAAACGGTAGACAGGAAATTGAGTAGATGATGAAAGGAAGAGCTAGAATAGATTTGGCAGTGTAATATTCTTGGTCAAGCTCCCGTGACCTACTCTTTCCAGGTCAAGCTCCGGTTATCCATTCCTTCCAGGCAGCCTATACCTGTTGTAGCACATGGAATGTATAAATATTCCATGATACCCTGGTACGTGAGTTTTTTGGGGGGACATTACAGACCCAAATCACAATGGTACCCAATGGCTATGATTTAAAGGTGCAGAAGTTTAATGTGGCTCACAGTTTTTGGAGATTTGTGCCATGGTCGCTGGTGCCAAGGTAGAGAGAGACATCATGGTGGGAGGGCAGAGTGGAACAATGATGCTTGGTTTACATTGGCACGGAGAGAGAGGCCCGAATGATGCAAAAGAAGAAGGATGGCAACTGGTGAAGGTCACATTTTCAGGATGCACCTGGACACCTCCAGATGTGCCTACTGAGCCCCTAGGCTGCTTGTATACCAATCATGTTGACATAGACAGGCTTACCCACAATACTAAAAAGTAACTTTCAAAACGTAGTTAATGTCACTTTAGAAGAAGAAATAGATTAAATTAATAAAGTTAGAAAAAAGTTAAAATATTAGTGATACAACTGAATATTTATTAGAATTAATACTACTAAATTGTAAAATTAACCTCAATTAAAAGTGCTACATCGAACAGAATTGTTTAGCTTACAGTTTCCATTGAAAGTAGCGGTAATGGTTGCTTTCTTAAAATTTTTTAAATTGCAAGAACTCTTATGTAGAAAAATAGAGATAGAATAATATTTGTCCTTTGCTTAGCTGCTTTTTCCACCTTAAATATTGCCAACATAATCCAGTTAATGAATGCAATAACACTATATTTAAATGGCTGAGTAAAATTTTTATGTGGGTATTCAAATATTATTCATCCAAACTCTAATTATTAGCCTCTAAATTGTTCCTTTTTATTATAAGCAGCAGTAACAGGAAACCTCAGAACTTCTATAAAAATGTTTTGTATATATTTATTTACTTTTAATAATTTCTGGAGAAAAAAATGCTCAAAGGTTTTTGAATTATCATTGTTTCATCTTTAACCAGTTGCTCTCTGAACATTCTGTGGTGGTTTTAATTATTTAATCTAGCTCAGAATGAATAGGGGGAATGCCAGGTCATTGCATTTAACCTCTTAACAGAAAAAGAAATGCAGTTAATAATTTCTTGCTGTCACTGTCCTTCTTTATACAGAGGCAGGAACCTAAAACGATATGTGAAGTCTACAAAAATCATATAGTAGGTCATAGAAAAACAGCAAGAGAGAACATGTATGATGGTTTGTGAATACTGAGCTTTTTCTCTGTAATTATGAACAGCTGAAATCTATTGAATTAACCATTAACTTCTAGTACGCTTTTGCAACATTCAATTTCCAGGTTAAGGTTAGTGGGAAGAAAAATAAAATATGAGCTTTGCCTTTACAATATAACTAAACTGTAGGTACGGCATGATCTGTGAAGTCTCTGATGAATGTTAAAATGTTAGTATTCCAAAAATATAGATTTCTTTACTACATACAGTATTTATTTTTTGATGTCAATTTTGCAAGACTAATACTCTCACCATTTTCATAATAATAGGTTTTCAACTCAGTTTCACAGGAACATTGAAACTATCTTTTCTTTCAGATCCCATCAAACTCACTCATGGATTGATACAGCCATGAGAGAGCTAGAGTGATTTCGATTGCTGTTTATTTTAGCTCCCAAGTTGACATAATCTGCCATGCAATTTGGTGAGAAAGGTGAAAAAATATGCAAGAGATAATACCTTATTTAATGTGGTTTGTCAGTTTTCTTATATAACCCATAAGCTTTTCATTCAAGAAAAGAATTTATAGCCTGAATGTAGTAAATAAGTAAACAATCAGCTGATCACACATGCACACACACACACACACAAACGCACACACGCACACAAAAGAGAAAGTGAGGGAGACAGAGAGAGAGACACACATAATCATGCACACTCTCAAACATACTGTTTTTCCATAGACTTTCATGGCTTGTAACTTGAAATCAAAATTCGTAATCTGTCTGTACTGACATTGGATTCATTGCAGGAACACGTCAGTTCATCATGCTTCTCCACTTCTCGTCCTGATTGCTTCAGTGCTAATTTATTCATGAATACAGCAAGTACTTATTCAGTATCAGTTACGGATCAAACATTGTTGTCTTGAGGTATAATGCATATTTTCCTGAGATGCTTAGTTTTTATGGAATATGAAGAGCCCTAAGTGAAAAGCCATGCAATAGATAATTTTAAGTAAATATGTGAATTTAATATATTGAGTTATTATTGATAATTTTGTGCTTCATAAAAATGAACTCAAAAGAATTTTTTCTATTTTAAAATCACACATCTTAGCTTTAGTAGAATGAATATTTAAACCAAGTTACTGATCAAAAAGTGTCCATCCAGGGACTGAGTCTCATAGATATACTCAGTGGTAAAAACTAGAAAAAAAATTAAGTAAGTCAAAAAAATACCACTCTACCAGGCAACTCAGTCTACTTGAAATATTTGGTGAAAATGACCTAGAATTCTTTGAAAATGAAAACAGACATACAAAGTGAAAAATATTATATACTTTTGAGAAGATCAAAGTTTGAAGTCAGACTTATAGGAGACTTTGATTTATTTCAAAAAACATAGTTGATTCTCTTCAGTGTGCTTGTAATATCAAGTTTACTTTACAGAATAAATTATAAGGCATTTTATTGAAACAGGTCATGTTCTTTTTGATGAATTGGAAAAAAACACATTTAATAAACATTTTATAAATATTAATCTTTAATTTTTTATTCAGTAAGTGTGGCATTCTTCAATTTATTGTTTAGTAAGTATGGCATCTAAAAATAAGTTGACTTATGTATGCATGAAAATTTTTATATTCAATCTTTTATTAGTTTATATTTATGATATATAATAATTCACTCTCTTGGTGGAGTTGGTACACGTACATATTATTTTTAATATATCATTTTCCACTTTCTTCCAGACCCTTCTTTCCCCGTTCCCCACATTCTCTTCCTGTCAGTAGATCATATTTTTTACATATTGGCTACACATGCATAATGTCCGATAAACAGATATTGAACGTTTTCCCTTTATTTTTTAAAATTGTCCCCAAAACTGATTCTCATTAATATTTTTGGTCCTGTTTTCTGTCCTATTTGAAGCACCTTCCCTCCTCTTTTCCCAACTCTGTCATAGAAAGCCAAAGCCACTACTAAAATCATTTTATCGACTAAGATCTCAGTCTGTAGCTCAGACGTGAGGATCCCTGGGCACATAAAGTAGAGGGCTGATTTCTTTCTCCAGTACTTCTTGAGGCTTTCAGGGGGTGGAAACAATCCTGTATTGATCTTGGCTATCTTCCAAAAATTCAGAACTATGACTGAACACTCTAGGTTTTTTTTTAATTCCATGAGTATTCATGACTGTGTATTTTTTATTCTAGTGGTTGTTAGAGTTTTGTTTGTTGCTGTAGTACAATGATCCTAGGTAAGCCTAATTAGTTGCTCAAAAATCCCTCCTAATAATAAAACTTCCTAACTTTTTATGATTAAAAGTAAAATTAACCAACCTTTACTTTCAGGTTCCTCTGATATGATTTCCTGATGACTTGCTAAAGTTGTAATAATTCAGATTTGAGTAAATAAGTGAGTAGAGTGTGAGTAGGCTATGAGTAGAATCCAAATTTATAATGATGACTCTAAAATAGATATTAGCACTTGCAGCAAAATAGTGTTACTTAGGAGATAAAAATAAAATATTATACATAGAAAATAAGTAATCCTACAAATCTGCCACTGGGAATAGAAACATTCATATGTGCACACAACATTTACAAAGTCTCTCTCTCTCTCTCTCTCTCTCACACACACACACAAACACACACACACACACACACACACACACACACACACACACACACACACATAGATGCTCATACAAAAACGAGAAAGAAATGTGCAAAGTTGACGTAAACTTACAGACTTGAATGCCAAACTGAAGTTTGCCTAGAGGCAGAAAGCAATGCAGATTTTTTTATTTGAGGTGTAATTCCAGTGCCTTTTGCCCACAAGATTCATGTGGAATCAATAAACAAGGATTTAAAAAATTAAACAAGATTCCAAATAAATATACAAACCTTTTCCCAAGGGCACAAGACTTTCACAAAAGATATTTTATATTGACCTGGTAAGCTAATATGAACCAAACGTTATTCTTAAAAAGGACCATGATTGCGGGCTTCAGCCTAGGGACTTTTGACATTATACAAAAGAAGGTATCAGTAGTGCGCATTTCAGAGTAAGTCAGAGCCCATACTACTTTCGTAGTAGGTTACAAGTAAATATTTACTTAAAATTGTACAAAAAGAAAGCAAGTGTCAAAACAAGTAATTTTATCACTTAAAAAGTTTCATTTAATAACAAAAATACCAATAAAATAAAGTAAACCAAAAGGCTAAAATTACATAAAAATAAGTAGCCATGTCTTTTAAACTAGTATTTCCTTTCTTATATATACTGCATATAAGATAAATATATGTATATTTTAAAATGTATTTTTATAAATTTTCATATAAATATATTATTTAAATAAATTTTATATCGTATATAATATTTATATGCAAAATATATACATTTACATATATAAAAATTTGAGATAAGGTCTCACTCTGCAGTCCAACCTGGTCTTGAATTCACTAGTTAGCCCAGACTGGTTGCAAACTCCCAGCAATCCGCCTGCCTCAGAATCTGAGTGCTGGAAGTACAGATATGTGCACCAGCATGCCCAATTTACATGGTACTGGGGTACCAAACTCAAGATCTTGGGCTTACTAAGCAAGTATGCTCAACTCTGGACTATGCCCTCAGCCCACAGTATGTATATTGCATAATAATTGCTAAATAAAAATTTATACTTATGTGGCAAGACTATCTGTACAAGTTACTAATTATTTTGTTAACCAGATTTTAACTCATTCAAAAACATTTTAATGCATAGCATGCTTTTCTAAAAATGTTTTAAATGTTTTTGTTGAAACTAAATTCATGTCCATTATTGCATTTGCTTTTTCTTGTATTTTATTGGTACCGTGCAAACAGGGTGGACTTGATGAAGTCTTATGCCAGCTCTAATTAAGGTCAGATACTGCTCTTTCATTTTCCAGATTTATAAAAATCTTTTAGAAAATTAACCTTTTCTTTTTAATCTTTTATTTCATATTTTAATGCTCAAAAACCCATTTTGTTTTACAACTGAATTGATTATCTTCCACTCTGTGTTTTGCTCAAATGCCAAAGAGTCAAATTCTGCTTGAAATACTATTAAGAAAATACTATTAACACATGTTGAAACTTTAATTACAATTTCAGACATACAATAGTTACCAGAGAATATATTTTTTTGGCTTGAAATTATTGCCTCATTTTTAAGCATTTTATTTTTATGTACTTAATTTTATTTTTATGTACTTAATTTTATTTTTAATTAAATTCAGTTCAACTGGTAAATAAAAACTGAATGTACATACTAATGGAGTTAATGAGATGTTGTATATGTGTGTACACTTGTAAAAATAAATCAAGTCTAACGTACTTATCTTTTGAAACTTTCACGTTTTTGTTCTTGACAAAAATGTTCAAAGTCCTCCAGATAGCTTTCAGACACGCCTAGCATATGACTGTTTGTTTTGTCGCTTCCCTTCCCCTGGTCTCTGCGTAGACGTTGCTCTCTATGGAGGCCAACCCTGCACTGAATGCCAGGGAGAGAACACACAGTTCTAGGTTCTCTTTGGTGTGTTTGAGATTTTCCAGCCTGTTTCCTGTTATAACTATACTAGCACATATTCCTACCGAGCGTGTGTCAGAGAGCCTCCTTTCTTTAATCCTTGTCAGCGTTTGCTATTTTTCATTTTTAATAATAATGCTCCTATATAATTTATGATAACTTTTAGAAGCTTTGTAGTCTCATGACTCGAAACATAAAGGATTTACATATTATTGTTTTGCTTATATTGTTTTTGAGGTTTTGCACAAACTGAAAGCAAAATCAGTCCTTGAGGGAGATCAAGGCTACTTCTTGTCTTCACACCTAAATCCTGCCAAAAGCTTTTACTTCCAGTTGAAGAACATTAAGTTGACTTCACTTCCCTCAGGCCAAAGAGAGAATAGCAAACAAAGACTCTTATGTACAGCAATAATAAATCACCAGGAATACATTTATTACATGAAGGAACAAAGGGAATTATAAAAACAAATAATGTTGGATGCACTCACTAAGAAATGGGCATTTCATTGTTGTTATGATTAGTAAAATGAAAAGATCTTCAGTGGCTGAGAATACAACATGAAAGTCTAGCTTTTCTGGTTGGTACATTTTCTTCTGACTTAACTTTCCACTTAGAACATTTCCTGGATTGTATTAGTAAATCACAGCAGGCTTAGTAGGTATACACGTTAGAGCCTATAGCGACTGGCTCAACGAGTAAATTGGGAGACGCAATTAGAAAGAAAACCAATTGAAAATGTCTCCTAATTAAACATGATGCAGCCAATGTAAGCTTTTATTTTTCTTCCCGCCAAATCATATGAGAATTTGATAAAGTAAAAAGCAAGTTTACAAAGTCAATAGAAATTATCTAGGAGAAATTTGAGAACGAGCTAAAGCTCTTATAATAATCTGACTACAAGTGACCAAATGACTACTTAAATTGTTCAGTTGTCCCATGATTCCAGCATTTGTACAGATGACCCTTCTGCCTGCTTCCCCTTGGAGTATTTTACTGTTGTTTTCATTTCCTTTCATATGTGCAGAATTTTTTTCAAAATTTCTGAGCCCTATGCACAATATACTGAATAAAGTTTTCTGTGTTTTACATTTTCTATAAATATGTGTAATCTTACCCTTCTATATATTAAGATTTTTTTTTTTTTTGGTAGAATGAGCAGACTCTAGTTTGTGCCCTAACAGATAACATGGTCAACAGTTGCTAAGAGATCTTTATCTACTGTGATTTTCAAGTACGCGTGACATCTTTCAGGGATTTGGCAAGCTAGTAATGAATCAAACTTCAAGTGACATGATGCTCAGGAACAATTAGAAGAAGCCCTGGGATTATTTCTAATTCTATAATTCTGTGTTTTTGCCCATACAAATCAAGTAGCTTGCCTTGCAAATATTTCCTAGTTTGCACCATCCTATTCAATTTGCCTATGCAATTGTCTTATTAAAACTTACAAATATATAATATGAACTGTGTTTTGTTTCTTTGTTTTTACTTTATTTTTTTCTAAAGTTAAATTGTATGCTTTTAGCTCTTTAAATTCAGGCTGCAATTATTTGTCCCAAGTTCAAAATGAAATTGAAAAAAACAAAAACTGCAACCTGAGGTTCCTTGTCCAATTACACTGCACAAAGGTTTCTATTGTTTCCTTTCTATGTTTAGGACTCCTAAATACCAATGCGAGTAAACACAAATGACAGTTCAGAACAATGAGTGGTTTGCAATGGATGGGGCCCATTTGGAGCTCTGAGATTAATGAGCCCAGTGCAGCTGCATGTCAGTGGTGACGTGCCTGAACAGTTACCTCAGTTGGTGGAGCTCACAGAAAGACTTTAGGCAGAGCAGTTCTCCTGGAAATAAATAATACATTGCATTCTAATTAACACAGGACAACTGGGAGTCAATTAACACTAGTTACATAGTTTTGAGGGTGTGATTATGTGCTTTTCCACTTGAGGCTCCATTTAAACTGAAACACAAGGATATTTGCATACTGAGTTTATACCATGAGATAAGGAGGGATGAGGAGGGCTGTTCTTTCTGATATCCTGAACTTTTCTCTGCTTGAAGTCTGGGCCACGAGCTGATCACAGCAGCAGTGGTTGTGAGTTTGGTAGAAACGCGGACTCTCAGGCCCCATGCCAGCCCCACTGGTTTAGGAAGTGACAGCATCTCCAAGTTTTGAGAGTTCAAATTCAGATCTGAAGAACGCCAACTTAAAAGGGGCTCAGAGAGAATTTCATTGCAGTATAATCTCAAAAACAAAGAAGTTATCATTCTATTATATTTATTTTCAAGTTTATTTATTATTTGTTTATTTTGGCTTCCTAATTTCAACATCCGTGTGTGAAATTGAAATCTATCACGATGATTCACAATATCGATAAAAATTTTTGCCTAGAAGAGATGTTTAAGATAAATGCTTTGCTAAGAAATCGTTTCACTTGGATTTCAATATAATTTCAATGCACATAGTAGTGTTTGTGAAGCCTCTCTCTTTCACCCTCCTTTTTCTCTTTCTTTCCTCTCTCTCTATCTCTCAACACACACCACGTGCATGCACTTACTTCCTTGTTCTTAAAATGAAAGCAATGGCTAGTTTTACTTTTACTGGAACAGTACCTAACCATCTGGTTCAGCTACACATTATAGCTTGTGATAATTGATTTTAAAATGTAATTTTTCTTCTAAATATCAAAGAAGCAAAGTAGTCATTCATGAAAGCACTGAGGCGAAAAGAGTCAATTTCAAATTCCCTCTATTTATTTTGAAGAGTTATTTTTTACGAAGTGTGTATGTATTTCCCATTTCAAGAACATATTTCAAGATAATCTTTTATATCTTTCATGAGTTCATAGGTAGACGTCATTAAATTCTTCCTCATTTCACTTCATATTGCCAGAGTCCAATGCTCTCTAGTGCTTCCTAGGTAGCACGCATCACTATTCTGTTTCTATATTAGAGGCGACAGGGTCAGCACAAGCAACATATTGATTACTATTTTACACGTAATTTACATCAGCAGTTGTAAAAGGGAACAGAGATTATTGACACGATAAGAGGCTTTTCTTATAAAATAAAATGTCTGAGAAGCAATATAATCATTAAACTATTGTTAAAGACTGACTTTTTATTTTTGTCTGAGAAGTCAAGCAATTCTTGAGCCAAGTAAACTGCAATAAATTTTTGTAGCCAATCAACTATCTACCAACCATATGGCTGCTTACAGCAGTATTCTAAGTTTATATATTCATCGTAGCAGAATGAAAGCATGCCAATGTTGCAGGCTAATTTAGGATGGTAGTGCTTTTAGAAGTATTTATAGGTTAGTATGCTTTGCATACATTAGAATAGTGTATTAGTTTTCTGTGCATGTTTTAAGAAGCTACCATTAGCTTTAACTCTTTTTAAAAAAAAAAGCAGGTTTCTTCTATCATTCATTTGGAGGCTCGGGTCTGAGATTGATGTTACTGGGATGTCTTATTTACTTATTGTTTGCTGGGATGAACTATCCAATATCCACTATGTAAGAGATTAAAGATTTAACTCAGTTTCAGAAGGTCTCACACAGTCCATTCATGGGCAGTCAGTAACTGCACATGGTAGAGGCCTGGTTTGAGAAGTGCTCCTCCAAGCATGGCAGACAGGAAACTGAGGGAGGGATGGTGGGCCTACCCTTCTAGGTCCTGTCCTGTCCCAATATTCTGACCTTTGTTGGTCTAATACAAGGGTTCTGCCCCTTCCAATCAGGCCCCAACTCTTAACATCACATGGTTCCATAGATGTCCCATGACGTTGAGGTACATGAGATAATCATGTGTTCTGTGGAATCTTCCACATCCAAATGATAATGTAAGCCAAAATGAAAGTATTGTCAGTACTGTAATCTTTCTAGAGTCACAGAGGGGAACCGCTCCTTTGCCTCTTCTGCCTTTTGTTAAGGAGTTTTCCATACAACTTGACTTCAGCTAACAAAGTTTGCCTCTTAAGTCTTTTTTTATCTTGTCTTGGCTTTGCCTTTCCATGTGCTTGTTTGTATGTGTATGTGTGTGTGTGTGTGTGTGTGTGTGTGAGAGAGAGAGAGAGAGAGAGAGAGAGAGAGAGAGAGAGAGAGAGAAGGACCCCATTTATCTCCCTCTTGAAATGAAGTGATGATTCCTCAATTATCCGGGTGAGTTCTGAAAGCAGCAAGAATCCAAATAATATGTGATTGCCTCTTCCTCCCAAGAATATTCACTTCATCACATCTGCAAAGAGTTTACCTTTTAAGGAAATATACACAAGTTCCAGACAGCAGAACATGGATATTTTCAGGGGAATCATTTTCCAAGCCACTGAAAATAGTGATGAGGAAAATCCTTAGAGTTTTTGATTCTTTCAAATTAGACTACTACTAATGTGTTAACTTTAAGATTCTGGAAAATATTGAAGTGTTTCTTTAAATCATAATGTTAACACCCCACATAATGTCAAGATATTTCTACTTGCTTAAAATTTTCACAAGTTAAATTATCTCAATGTCTTATCCCTTAAATATAAGTTTGAAGAAACATTCAGTCACACAGTTCTTTCCAAAACCAATTTGAGCCTCAAAGACAGCTGGAACATTTCTAAATTTGTCCGTTTTCAGAACAAAGGCACTGTAACTGTTAGGTTATAAATTGCATCAGTTTTAGCAAAAATCTCTGAAAAGTAGCTTTCAAAATTTTGAAAGCCTACCAATGAATTCTTAAAGACATATAATACAAACCATGTACCATAGGTAAAAATCAATGAGTAACATATTCAACATGTAATTTATATATTTTTCCTTTTTATAAGTGCCATTTATAAGCACCAGTGGAATCAAAGGAATTGTCAGTATAAAACTATGGTTTACTAGTTCACAGAATGATTTGCTGCATAAAACTGCTGAAATGTCTACAAAATGCAAGATTTAATTCATATATACTATGTTTTATTGTTCGGTTTTTAAGACAGGGCGTTGCTCTGTAGCTCAGGCTGGTCCTGAACTCACTATGTAGCCCAGGTTAAATGTTTTATTATTATGGAAAAGGGATTTAAGGAATTGACAATTGTACAAGTGTTATGAGGCCAAAGTTAAGAAAAAAACAGTAAACATGTCACATTAGTTGTTTACTTTTTTTGGTAAGAGTTTAAGAGTTGAGATTGCTCTCTGAACTCTGTTGGCTACAATCAGTAGAGTTTTACTGGATAATTTTCTAGTTAAACTAGCTGTAATATATCCTTTCCCATATGTAAATGCTCAGATTGAGCTCTTTTTTATTAAATAAGTTTATTATTGTCTTCTCCATTTACAATGCACGAAACATAACAGCTGATGACAATGGCACACAATGTAACACTTCCCATTTGGCAGATCAGTGCTCCAAACACAATTATTTTTGGTCATCTCAGTGGCTTATTTGTAAGGCAGAAATATTGTAAATATCAGCATGACACTATATGAAATGACTTACTGTGACTTGTTTCTTGACATGTTGTTATTTTCTTTTCCTTCTCTCTTTACATTTTTTAACTAATGATTTATGTGGCCTTCAAAAATTACATTTATGCTCGATTTTTGGATGGAGTGACATCATGAGATCATCCATCAACCACCTACAGAAATAAAGCTATTATGCAATAGTAATAGCTTATTTGTAACACAACGAATAGAGGCTGACATATATTCTGGATGAGAGAACTGGCAAAAATGAGAGTTACATACAAATGGAAACCACTATGAAAGATCATCTTACTCCAATAGGAATCAGAAGCATTGAAAATAGCAAGTGTTGATATAAATGCAAAGAAAAGGGAACATTTCATGGTATTTCATGGAAGTGTAAATTAGAACACCTGTGTGAAAACAGAATGCAGCTTCCTCAAAAATTAAAAATAGTTACTGTATGATCTACCAGTCTTACTTCTAAATGAACATATACGAACGAAATGAGGTTAATGTGTCAAAAAAGACATCTATGCTCTCTTGCTTATTGTAGTACTCTTCACAGTTACCAAGAAATGGAAACTAGGCATCCATCGATTGATGGAAGAGTCAAGAACACGTGATATATGTACACAATGGAATATTATTCAGCCATAAAATAGAATAAATTCCTGTCACTTGTGGAGATATGGATAGTAATTGAGATCACCATGTCAATTAATGTAAACAAGGTCCATCAGTCAAGCATCTAATGAGTTCGTAAATATGCAAATTCTAGAAAGATCTCACATAAGTTGAGAGTAACATGGTAGTGACCAGAGGCCAGGGAGAGAGCTTCTTGAGATAAGTGATCACAGGAATAAACGTGTAGCAGTAAGAAGCAAGAACTGGTAGTAAGAAGGTCTGCTGCAATATTGCCTCTGAGCACAGCTATAGACAAACATGTGTTCTGTATATTTCTAAAAGCTAAAAGGAGGTACTTCAAATGTTTTTACCATAAAAGTGATAGATGTTGAAGAGTTACATATCTTTAAACTGATACAAGAATTCATGATATACATCAAGCCACTACCTGATACTTTTTTTTAATATGCACAATATTGGGTTGGGTGAATTGTACAGAGGTTAGAATGCCTGCCTAGCAAGCACTAGGCCTGGATTCAATTACCTAGCACCACATAAGCCAGGTGTGGTTGCACACACTTGTAGTCACACAATGGGTAGACTGAGGCAGAAGGATTTCTGTGAGTTCCAGGCCAACTTGGGCTGCATAATGAGTTCACAAACAGCCTGGACTACTACAGTGGGAGAACTGGTCTCAAAAGAAGAACAATGTTTATGTTTTTATCTAATAACTTGGAAGTGAAAAGAAAGAAACAAATGATAAGGATGAAGACATTGTTAAATCAGTGAAGAATATCTTCAGTTCTAATATTGACAAAAATGTGTGTTTACAAATATATAACAGTGTCGTATAGAGCACCAGTACTGCACTAATGAGTGGTTGGGAATAAGACTAGAACAATGTAAGATTTTTCATTCATTGTGAAGATATGTGATGTAATTTGAATGTAGACTCTAATTAATACAAAGCTACATTTTGAACATTAATTTGGAAACCATTGTATTGATAATAAACAAATGTATTGCAAGTAAAATAAAATTATCAAAGATAATAGAATAAATGGAGAAAAAGCAGTGAGGAATACATAAAAAATAGGAAACAAGAAATATTACAGATTTTAATTCAAATTTACTGTTAATAATTATATAAAAAAGACACAAAGTTGCCGATTAAAGACAGAGATCTTAAAGTAGACCAAAAATCACAGCCAAATAAATGCTATTTACAAGAATTACTACTTATTTTTTAGTTTCAAATTAATTAACTATTGAATTTTCACGGTATCAGATGCTGAAATTAGGACCGTATGTTTTATGCATGTGTTATAAGAACTCTACAGCTGAACTCTGTTCTCAGCCTAGGAACAGAATTGAAAAGCATAGACTGGTTAAAAAGAAAAGAGAGTGAAATGAATATATGTGTAGCAAACACAAACTAAAGTAAAACTCACGTATTATACTGATATTACACAAAATAGATCAGAGAGTTAAGCCATAACATCAGAACATTAATAAGGAGCCATTTTTAATAGAAGGAAAATTGCAATCATCCTAGAAAAACATGTGCGTAATATGTCGTCAAAATCCAGGAAGCAGTACTATATAATTCAGAGGAGAAATAGGCACCCACATCTCTATTCAATGGTTCCAACATTGTGACAACTTTTATGTAACACCACATCCCTTATTAATATTACATTCTATTATGGAATGAGGGCAGCAAAATAAGCCACGTTTGAATTGAGGGTTAGGGGGCAGTTTGGGCTAGAAAGTAGCAGGGTAAGAAAACTGGGCAGCTGTTGCAGCTTTTCAATATCATGGCTGTTGTTAGATAAATGTTATAGTTTATCAAAATCAGAGAAGTTTACATGGCAGGGAGTGAATTTTTATAAAATTATTTTATTATCCTTTGTATATTATGTGCATGAATGCATTTTAAAAGTTAGTGATAATGTAGATGAGCGAGATTTTCCCTTGTCAAAGAAGTAAGTTACAAACAAGGGAGAGAATGATAACTGAGTGTGCAAAAATGAAATATCTGTTCATACTTCTAATTACCACATCTGTACTCATGTATTGTAACTCCTACCTTTTCCATTTACAGAAATTATCTCTGAAAAATTAGCCATGGGTTATCAGATAGTCTTTTATAATTTTAGACAGTTTCAACTCCAAAAAGTAATAGTATTTTAAAAACTAGCTCTGATGTAAAATTGAAAACTTGTTCTTTCATTTGTTACATAATGAACAGATAGGAATTATCACATACTTTCTTATGTCACAGGCAACATGGTTAGTTAGATATGCATGGTATTGAAACATGAGATTGAAGACAAGAAAATTTTCACGTTTTAACCCAGCTATATGAAAAGGGTTGTTCAAGAGGTGTATTGTAACTTTAGTTTAGATTTGTAATAGAAGATTTTTCTTAGGGTTGGCTTTTTTTTTCAAATTAAACACTCTAACACACTCAACTCAGATAAAATAATTTCAAGCACTTCAGTCTCTTCATGTTATCCATGAACCAAAAAATATCTGAATAATTGTTTTGAAAGTTAGAATTTTTATAGTTCCATATCAAGTAAATATTTTAACTTAAAAATTTTATGTTAAATTTAATATTTTATCTTATCAAAAAAAACTAAGAATATATGTAACAGATATATTAATTTACCATGTTTTAAATACATTTTTGGGAGTATTACCTTATTTATTCACACATAAAATTATAAATTCATAACATAAAGTTACTTCATATTAATTACTGCAGTACCCTAGTAATTGCTTTACTTGATAGATATAATTTTGCATCAATCACCGGTTGTGGCATTTACATTTTAATGTAATCCTTGTGGAGATAAATAGTTCTTTAATCAGTGTTAATGTAATATGATTGCAAAATAAATATTTGATTATCACATTTAAATTTCAATGTAATAGAAAGCTACCAAGTTAATTAGTTATAAAAGCCTATTTGATACAGGGTTTTAGTTGAGGCAATTTAATGTTACACAGAACAATGAAGTTCATGTTGTGTGATGCTTTTTATAATATTTTTTGAATAATTCAGTCAAGGGCATCAATGATTGAAAATCTGAAATTAAACCCCATAACCTTGTTATCTGGAGAGATTTTTTTGCATACATTGTATGCTTCAATATAAAATAAACACAAGCTCTGATGACAATTTTCAGAAAGTTGTATGCATAAATAAGCATTGGTTATCGTGCTCATAAAATTAATGGAATTTCTACTACAGGATGTAGAGAAGGTGAGCAGTTCATTATGACAGGTGTGGCTTTCAAATTTTACCTTAGTGAGTACAGCCTGGTGTACAAGAACAGAGGTCCTAATAATGACCAGAAGGAAGTGAAAATTCCCAAAGTAAATGGACAATTATGACACTAAGAAGTTGTCAGCTAAAAAGAAAAAAAATAGCATTTTTATTGTATTTTAACACCTCAGCATATCTTCTTTTGTTATGACTGAGATGCAAGCAATGAAAACTACTAATTGAATCTATAAATAATAGATGACTTCTAATCAAAGGATTATTTATAGCTTGAGTCAAAAAGATCACTTTTATGTAATACTACATGCATTATTAATGATTGTAATTCTTCCTTATTATTTTAAAACCTAACACTGTTTTGGAGGGATCCATTATTGACCTACTTTGTTTTTAAATTCTCTGAAAATTTCTATCTCCCCATTAATGCCCACATTTTTCTATCTTAAATAGGCTTTGAAAAAGTCAAAATGTGTTAAAATAATTAGGCAAATAAGAAATGGATTTAAAGATATGACTAGTTGTCTGGGAAGAGTAGAAAAAACTCACCAGGTGGCACCATTAAAAGTTTTTCCTTTCAACTATGTGTACTCTGAAAGTTTTTCATTAAGTCACCATGTGTTTGTTGCCATTAGTCACGTTAAAGAGAATATTCACAAAAAAAGATGATATATTTTTTCAAGAAATGTACTGTGAGCTAACTGACAATGTTCTGGTGATTCATTGATATAACAATGAACTTTTCTTTAGGGAACTTAAAATTACAGTATACAAATTATAATTTTTAAAGTTTTATTTGCTTTTGGAACTTACATTTTGACTATTTACTCATGTAAAATAAATATATATTTGAACAAAATGTTATTTATATAATTTTTATAGTGCTTTGAGAATATTAACGGAGAGAAAAAAATCAACATTAACATTCTATTCTACATCTTCTTTCTCTTTTCATTTTTTTGCTTTATTTGTTGTCTGCATTGCTGGTAATATTGAATATTTTAAATTTTACTTCTAAGGTTTGAGAGTAAGTCCTTACTTTCTTCAGCAATTTATACACATATTTGTAAATTTACAGATTATCATAAATTTATATAAAACCCAGAGCTTTTTTGAGTTTTATAATTATAACACATCTTCCTTTCCCACATTCAAAAGATACGCCATATTTAATTTTTAATTTGCTAAGTAATGACTTCAAGTTTCTTGGCTATTTACTCAAAAGTGAAATTATTGGATCTTATAGTTAATATGTTTTTAATTTTTGAGGCATCCCTATCCTGTCCTCCTTACTGTTTTACCATCCACCCAACGGAGTACACGCGTTTTCTTCTTATCGTATCTTTACCGATACTTTTTAAAATCATTCACAGTGTATGTGAGTTGCAACTTTATATTTAACCCCATAAACACATATAATTATTATTTGTTAAGTAAAAAGTAAATCGGGCTTTGTAGCACGGGCCTGTAATCTCAAGAATTTAGGAGGTTGAAACAGGAGAATCTCAATGTGTAACTCATTCTGAAAAACTTAGTGCTTCAGCTCAAAATCAAAAATAAAAGTGGGCTGTGGATGCATCTTGGGATGAGAGTCCCGAATTTATTCCCAGAACTACCAAAGTACATTTTAAAAAAATGAAATATAATAAAGCTTAGAAATATGGAAAAATGTGTATTTAATAAAAACTGACTCCAAAAAAGTGCAGTTTAGTATATATGGACCAAGAAATTACTGCCCTGTGAAAGGCACAGCTTATATATGCGGGCCTATAAAAGGAGCAGATTCGTGGTATGTGTCTGACTTACAGGAGAGATTTTGAGAATGTAATGAAAGATCTAAGCAAATGATCTTGGACTAACCCAACTGCAAGTATGCTGAGTGACACAATTAGATGACTGCCCTTGAGAGGAAGAGTATGAGGGAAAGGATGCTCCTTGGTGGCTTAGGGAGATGATCTGCCACGTTGAAGAAGATCTCATGTGGAGCAACTATCTGTGGCATCTCGAAAAAAAAAAAAAAGTAGTCTTCAGAAGTTGAAGGTAAACAACAGACAATAATGACTCTCAGCTATACAATCAAAACACAAATAAATCTTCCAAATATCTAAAGGTGCTTGGAAATGAATTCAGTCTGAAACGATCCTCAGATAAACACATAGGCTGTCAGATTTCAGCCCAAGGATACACTGAGCAGGGCACCAGATAAGCTGTGCTTGGCTTCCTAACTCAACGAATCCGGAAGATTAGTGCATGTTGTCTTTGTGATAATATACTATGTAGCATTTAAGAATATATATATATATATATATATATATATATATATATATATATATATATATATATATATTCACAAACAATCCCTCCTCTCCTGGGAGAAGAAGCTTATTCCTCCCCAGTGTTCCTTTTTATTGTGTATCAACATCATACACACAGCAGTGCAGGCCAGAAAAATCGCTCCGCATTACAAAAGAAGCAAGGTTAAGATGATTTCTGTTTTTAAATCCACTTCTCTCCTGAACCTTCGTTTCACCTTATTTCTTTCTAAGCCTGGATCATTCTTAATTTTTTGGTATTAATTTGAAGACCAACTCTAGACCTCACTCTCTGACTGTACTATTTACACACACCATGCTGATAATCTATTTCTATTTTGTAATGTGATTACTAATCTATTTCCTTAATAATACATTTTAGTCTGTTTCCTAGTCACTGTACCAGAATATTTGAGCCTGGGTAGTTTATCATAGAAAAATTTTTATTTAGGTTCAGGATTCTGGAAGTTCAAGAGCACACACTTGGATTGACTTGCTTCTTGATGAAGGCCTGAATTACCCAATGCATGGCTGAAAATCAAAATCAAAGTGGGCACTGCAGACACGAAATATTAGCAGTAAACCCGCTTTATAATAATCCATACTTGAGGCAACTAATGGAATGTTTTGGTAGACGTAATTCATTTAATCCCCAAAACCAGAATCATCTTGTTATGAGGGCCTCCTCATGATACAAATATTTCCCGTGCGGCCCCACTTTTCAACACTGCCACATTGAGAAGTTTCATCTCAATTGGAGTTTTGGTGGAGACGAATTCTACTCAATGAGCAATAAATAATACCTTAAACTCATATTGATTTGTGTTCTACATATTTTGATGAACTTTTCACCAAAAAGATAATCCCCAAAGGACAGCTAACTTGCTTGATTTTATTGTTTTTCATTTAATTATTATTAAAGCATATTAATTGAATTTGGACACTTTTAGGGAGTAGGAGTTTACTATGGATTATTTTCAAATATAAGAAGAAAAATAAACTTTACTTAAAATCAACAATATTATTGCATTTTGTTGAACAGCATTGTGTCAAAGTCCAAACTTTGGATCACTTCTCAACAAACCCACAAGGCCAGATAAGCACTAATTCAGGTCACTATTACTTTTTTATTTAAATAAAAAAATTTTTTTTGGTTTGGGTATAAAACACATTACTATAAGAATACGTCTTAAAGTACCATGAACTTCAGAGCGTAGGTTCAAGATACAAGATGCTTCAACTGCAAAAAGCAAATAGAAAGCTAAGCCGAGGAAACAGCAGATCTGGGAGTCTCCTCTCACATTCATTTGGGAAACAAGCTCCTTAATTAAAGAATGCTGGGATTTTACAAAGATTTAACCTACTCTTTGTTCTCTTCCAGGTCTTATCTACTGTGTTTTTATCTTGCTGCTTCCCCTACAAATGTAATTACATTTACATAAAATGGAAATTTCTTTAGGTTGAGTTTTCCCCGAAACAGAATCTTTAATGGAGTTTTGTGAGAATAATGTGTTCATAAAGGAAAAAGGAGAACCTGCAAAAGGTTAGAGAAGCAAGACACTGTGGAAGAGGAAACGTGAGAGAATGTGGTCTTAGCCAAAATCGGACTCATAAGAATTATAGGTTATAAATAACATTGAAGAGTGGTCTTTCCTTAAAAAAGGAAGACGTTTATTATCTCTACCCAATTCATCGACAGAGAGCTGCCTAAAGAATAGGTTAAAATATTCCAGATATGTCTGAATAATGAGATTCCTGATAGATGAAGTCAATTGTCTTGGAAAAAAAAAAACTACGAGTTCTTAACAGTCAACATTTATAATCTTTAATATAAGATCTGAAACCTATTTTTAACATTTTTGAGGGTGCATGGATAGACTTTACTCTGTTGTGACTCCTGAATCTCCCAGAACCACATACTTTTTGCATTAGGTTCAGTCCATTTGCTCACAGCATTGTTGGAGAAAAATTAAAAAAAAAAAAAAGGTAGATTGGTGTTTCAGTGTTATCGTACTTTTATTCAACAGCCTCTGGTTTCTTTCTCATTTAGCTAATGCCCTCTTTTACTCATCAGTTGAGGTGGACCAGACCCTCACTCATCGTGTACTTCACCCTGGAGATTGTGCTGAACTTTAGTGTTATCAGCAATAAAAGACCCAACATAACCAGCTCACGGTGTCAGAGGGTTCAGTCCACCACCACCTGGATCCAAAGTAAGAGCATGGCAGGAGAGTTGGTTGGAGCAAAGCCATTTAGCTTACAGTAGGCAGGAAGCAGAAGATGAGAGACAGGTGGTGGCAAAAGATACACCACCCAAAGACACACTCCTAGGGATTCTCACCCTCCACCTGGGTCCTAACTACTGCAAGCACATTCGCCTATGAAGATAGCTGGATTAATTCAGTTATGAGTACAATGCCACCATAATCCAACATCCTCTCCAGTAGTATCTTAATCTGGCAAAATTGACAATTTTATGATAATTGTTCCTAAAACTACTTTTGAGGCATAAGAGTTGTCTACTGAAAATTTGATATTCAAAACAGAGATAATCAAGTTTTTTGAAATGGCTTTATATATTCTTATACATAAGAAATATTTTTATTAGAGTTATTTATAAAAATAGGAGTTTTCTGTTGTGAATGTGAAATTTTCAAGTCTTTAAATAGAATAGCAATCTTTACATTTATGAGTAAATTGCATACCAGTAGTCTGAATGTTATTCATTTTGCTACATAAATATTTAATGTTTAAATATAGAGAAGATACCTTAGCTATAGGTCATATTTGTATCTGCATTTTTATTATATTTACTTCTGAAATTTCAAGTATCAGATTTGTTAACATTCATATGTTTTCTCTTCAAACAAACAAAACTTCTATTTTTCTCTTTGTATCGCTAACAACTTTTTTTCTCCCAAAATGGAATTCCTATAGGCAAAATCTTCCAGCCATTTCAAAGTTTAATAAAAGGATTAAATCTGCATTTTATAATGTCTATGACTTAAAAATATGCTCGTGGAAGAACTATTCAGTCTGTTTTTCACTAGATAAAAAGGGAACAAAGTTATAAGAAATAAATATTTATAGAACAAACATAATTTTAATTTAATAATTGGTTTGTTTAGTTAAGAAATTTTAATATGTATATGCCAAGCCATTCTATAGCATGCATATACTTGTTCCAAAATAATCTGAGAATTAAGCTATCCTTTCTTGGTGCACTTTTATTGGATAATATAAGCAAACTTATGCAAAATATATTGTTGATATATCATATAGACTTTAAGGCAGATAAGGTAGTCACTAATTAAATGCAAGCTTGATTTAAATTTAAATTTGACAATTCACTTGATTTAAGACCCAGACTTATGAGCAGTTAAAAATGTATTATTATTCATAAGTGTGCACTTAATATTAAAAGGGGAACTAAATTTTGGTGGGAGATAAACAGCAGATACTAACATGGCATTTAAATTCACAAAATAGAGAAACAGAGAAATTATTATGATTGATGATAAACTATAAGGTAAAAATATTAAACCCTAGGACTTTAATTTTAAAAAAATTATGCAGAAGTATTACAAAGGAAAAAATAATTTTCAAGGCTATACTATTCCAAAGTTTTATTAAAGAAAAATATAATGGATTATATTACCAAAACTTATATTTTAGATATTACAATACGACTGAAATAGCTTCATACATATTTATTTTACAGTCAAATTTAAGTAGGCTATTCATGGAAAGCAGTTATGTATCTACTGAAAGAGCCAGAAAAAAATCAAGTGTTGCAATCTGTCAGGTCTATTCAAAAGTTAATAGAATGAAAACTTCAAATGGAGGTGACCTATAGAGATTCTCCTCCAAGAGAAGAAATTCAGATGTTTAAGTTCCTCCTATTTCACTCATGCCCCAAGGTCTGGAACCATTCAGAAATCTCTCACACTGGTGGTGATTCTATCGAACTTACAGTTGCTGATCTTCCCTCACAGCTTGATAAGGAATTACCTTCTAAAAGGGAGAAAAGTCAACTGTTAAGTAAAAGACAGTGAGGCTCCAGCGGGCTTAGCTCAGGAAGCAATTGTGACAAGTGGCAGTGTCTGCATCATGACACAAAAATGAGGAAAAGTTTGGGGACAGAAGGCTGAAGGAGCAAGGCTGTTTCTTCAAGAGAACTGAGACATTAGACTGAAAGTCACTTTCATATGCTCCTCTAGTTAGTGAATTTTCTTTAACTGTATTTTATTAACACAGTGCAAATTTTTCAAAAGCCAATAAAAGTATCATTTACTTGCATGCTGATATTTAAAAATGCTTCTATGAACTTCATTTTTCACATATAATATGCCTAATATTCATTACTTTTGCAATAAATAGAGTTCTTTTAGAGGCGAAGGGTCTCTAACAGAACTCTATTTATTTAGAAGGGTCTGAACTCACTATGAAGCCCAGGCTGGCCTTGGAATCATCACAATCCTGGTGACTCAGCCTCGAGTGCTGAGATTATAGGTGTGCGCCACCACACCTGTTTTACATGGTGCTGGGAAACTGAACTCAGGGTCTTAGCACTTGACGTAGCGCTTGCTAGGTAAGTGCTTTAACAGCTGGTCCATTCCTGCAATCCAATAAATAGATTTTTAAATCAACCTATTTGATTTAGAAGGTGGGAACTAATAAATAAATAAATTTTAAAAATGTAGAGAGTGTATCTAACTGTTGGAATGCACTTTGCAGTGCTGGGTGGGACATATTGTTTTGACCAGTGTCTCTAATAATTTATTTTCCATTAGGTTTTCTTTGACTTAAATTTGTATGGTTTGTAGAAAGATAGACAATCCTTCCATTAGCTGCATCCTAAACGTTTTCTGAATATAAAAAAAGCTTAGGTGAATTTTTTTCTAACTCAATAATCATCTTATAAATAGTTTCGATGAGACAGAATTCTCATATCTATTCCATGGAAGCTTAAGGAAAACAGATGAACCCACATGGGGAGACAGGGAGGCACTTTGCTCTTAGTCTGTTTTCCAAGGCAAAGATTGTGTGGCTGCTGCCTTGTCTTTATGGAAAATGCTAAAACTTTTTAAGTTCTAAGAAATGCAGACACATTTAACATTACCAAAGTGGAAGGGAACATGTTCAAATTTTCTTGATTAACTTGATTTGTATTTGTTTATCAAATTGTCTGAAGTATCTTTGTAAGTACAGAGAGTGATGAAAAACATTAATTTTTTCTATGCTTAGCAATTTTGAGACACTCAATACACTGAATTCAATGCTTGTACAAAATTTTCCATAACACTAGTTTTATTTAAATATTGTGAGAAATTAATTTTGCATATAAAATATTGTATTGTATACTTTAATATTCTCAGTTTTACTTTAATATTTTATATGTATCTTTGAAATATCTTGCAGTTTATCTTCTTGCTGCCTACAATTCCAAAAATATAATTTCAAACACTTTGAACATAGTTTTTACCTAGACCTGATTTAAATTGGCCTTTATTTAAGCAGTAACATGATGTCCTTATTTCATACACAAAATCTCATCTTCTTAGCATACAGTGGTGAATTTGTACACCTTTAAATATATTAGGTTGTTTTCAGCTTTTTATATATTTTAGCATTTCAACTTCAGTGACAATTGGATGCTGGTATTAATAAAACAATATTCTTCCTAAACATATTGACTTATATTTTAAAACTTTTATTGAATGCCTTGTATTATTAGTATTAAAATCACTTACAAAGATATTAATACATGAGAAATATTAAAATTGATTCCTGCCAATTAAGGGAGATTACTTTCTCACAATACTATTTCCAAAAAAAGAAATTTTTTATTTTCTATTTTTCTCACTCTGTAGTTGAGGCTTGTCCTGAGCCCACTATGTAGCCCAGGCTGGCCAAGAACTCATGCCAGTCCTCCTACCTCTGACTCCCAAATGCTGGGATTACAGACGTGTGCTAACATGCTCAGCTAGTATGTGTTTCTGGAAAATCAAAGCCAGGGCCTTGTGCTTCCTTAGCAAGTAATCTGACTACTGGATTACACTCACAGTCTCAAGAAAAGGAATCATGAATAAAACATTTTATAATTAAAAACAAACAAATTAAACAAATTAAAATAACTTAATATTACCCACCGTATTGAGGAAATAAAAATGCCTAGCTCTCTCTCTCTCTCTCTTTCTCATACATATATATCTCATTAATAGCCTATATAAAACATCATTGTCATTTCAGGAAGAATCATGGTGTAGGAAAAAAAACACATTTCACTCAAAATGTGAGTCAAAGACTACCTGTGCCAGAGATGTAGGGAAGGTTGTACCTCATCTCTATAACTTGGCTTTGTTGTTCTCTTTTCAATAAATCTTTGCCAGAGAAATATTAACAGTTAAATTAATAAATATTTTGCCTTAAATTCTTTTAGATAATTGTTTTCTTATCAAAACTTCTTCCATATGTTTCCACCAATCTACATGTATCAAAAACTTTGTTAACTCGTATGCATTTTCTGGCCTTACTACACTGTCTTTCAGTCACTAAAAACCAGAATATAAATCCCTCTGTTTTCCAAGACACTCAAAGATTCTCAACATGATATTCTTTTCTGTAGAAAGTCATGACACGTGAAGCTTTGAATAATTAACAGGCTGTTTTGTGGTATCTGGGAAGGTGAGACAAAATAATAAACTAAAAATAAAAACTGTATTCTAGTTTCAGCTTCCTCTTATAGATTAAGTGTATATGCACTCCAAAATTAAGTGTATGTGCACCCTAATATAATAGCATCGCATAGTAGGGTTCTGTTGAAGTGAGTAAGATCATACAAGTCAAAAGGACTGGGACCTGATTCCAAGAGAACCTTTGTCCTTTCAAGAAGAGGCATCAAGGTCTGTAGCTTTCTGCAGTATGAAGAAACAGTGTGAGTGTGACCATTCACGTAACAGAAAGAAAAGAGGACCCCTCCCTAGAACCCATCTATGTAAGCACTTAGGAATTACATGTCTAGCCTCAAGAATGGCAAGAGAATCTTCTTTCTCTTTCCATCCAACCTATGGTGGTGTACTACAGCAGCCAGGAGTGACAAAACACTTTCTAAACACCTAATGGGTAATCTTTTCAGGTTCCTTAATTTTTAAATCTGTTTCCCACTTAGAACTTATAGATATGCACACTGAACAACACATTCCACTGAAAACAGAGAATTAAGTACCAATGTATTCCAAAATGTTTCTCAGTAGTTAAGGGACATTATAAATGTCAGTGCTATCAATCGCCAGTATATGTATAATGCAGAATAGATGATTGAGTTCTGTGTTGATGGAAAATATATATATTTTTATTTTTTGCCCATTTTGCAAAGAAAAAACTTCAAGATAAATGAGCAAATAACTAATAAGGCATAAAATTGAGGGTAATTTCCACAAACATGTTCATGTTCCTTCATGGTCCAGGCTTTGAGATAAAAGAACACTTGAAAATTTGAATAAAGAAATATAAAATAAATAATTGGTCACCTCACTTTCCCTTGCTAAAATAAAATACACCACATTTATCCCTTAAGAAGGAAAGGTTTGTTTTGGCTCACGCTTTGAGATAATTTGGTCCATTGTTGGTTTCTCCAAGAAAGAAATGTCCTGGTGCGAGGGCATGATGGAACAGAACTGCCTTCCTTACTTTAGCCAAACAGAGTTAGAAAATGTAAGTGTTGAGAACAAAAATATATCCTTTGAAATCATGGTCCCAACTAACAATAGCTAAAGTATGGAAGTAGCTAAAAAAAAAAAAATCAACAGACCAATGGATACACAAACTGTGGTATTTATACACAATGGAATACTATGTATCTGTAAAGTCCAACAGTGTGGAGCCTTTTGCAGGCAAATGGAAGAAACTTGTGAACACCATGTTTAGTAAAGTGAGTCAGAAGCAGAAGGTGAAATATCTAATGGTTTCTCTGATACGAGAAACGCAGATCACAACTATCTCATAGAATTTAAAACAAAATACCAAAGTGAACCAGGGGGGTAGGATGGGGAGGAATGGAGAGGTGGGGAGAGGGAGGGACAAAAGGAGAGTGGGAAAGTCGTCGTGACCTTGACAAGATATGTATGTGCACAAAATGCTCAACTTCACTGTAAACCCTAAATTTTGCGCTTATACGTATCAATAAAATGTGGGGGGAAGAAGTCATGGCCCCAGCGATCTGTGCTTTCCCACCAGGCCCTACATCCTAATGACTTACTCAGCTTTAAACTCCCAGCACATTGACCCACCGAGAATTATATCATTGTCATGCTCCAGTCACCTTCCAAAAGTGCCACCCCTGAACATATGAGATTTGGGGAAAACAATTTAGATGTCAATCATAAAAGATGGTAAGCATGTACTGGAAGGTAGAGTATTGCCTTAAACTTGCATATCCCCTTATGTAAGACATTTGCTTGCAATCTGTCACAGTAAAGGTATACGTCTTTCTTTTTTAGCCTAAAGAAGATTTGTTTACATTTTGGGATAAGTGTTTTCTTCTTCAAATATTATTTAGTCAATGTTCCAGTTCAGCCACAAAAACTTTTAGGTTTGTGATTTCAGGGATGCTTTCCTGTCACACAGTAACCTTGTACATATGTTATAACATCTGGTTTCCCTCAAATCACCCCTTGGAGTTTGTCTTTCTTATCAGAATCTCTCTCTCTCTCTCTCTCTCTCTCTCTCTCTCTCTCTCTCTCTCTCTCTCTCTCATAAATACAAAGTTACTGCTTTCCTCTACAATGCATGAATTTATATAATTAGTTTTTTTGAATGACAGTGGTGCATTATCAACATAGTACAACTTTTGATCAAATCGTGTGACATAACAACCAATCATTGGAAGAAGAAATTGGCCTCTTCAAGTGGAGCAAGAAAAACAAGTTAACACATCAGAAATGAAATTCAAAGTGAAGAGAGTTAGAAAAGAAAGATCAGTCTGCAGAAATGAGGACACCATCATGGTCCGAGACTCTGCATAGATACCCAAGAAACACAGTGAGTTCAATGTCACAGAGAAAGTTAAACCAGCAAGCAAACAATAACAGCAAACACTTTCATGTTAAAGGAACACTAAAAAAAAATAGTGCATGAAATTGAAATACAAGTACTAAAATGTTAAAGTCTTATCCGTACTTGTAAGATATAGAGTAGGTCTAGACATCAAGATACACCTTGTTCTACTGTTGGCCTTTTTGCCTTGAAGTTAGCTGCCCACGCGTGGACTTCTCACCATTACACCTTACCACTCAAAGCAAGGGTTGTATGTCGTCTCTTCACCCAGATGACATAAACAAGAAATTTTGAACATGTTCATAAGATGTGTTAAGATTGTCTCTGCTTCCCTACTGATAGCCACCACTTAAGACTTTGACGTCATGAAATCTTCCTAGTGCGAACCTAGAATAATATTGTTACTAGAATTTACAGGTCAGCATTTAAAAAAAAAAAGAACTTCAACAATGTTTGTTCTATGAGCAAATCTTTTACTTTATAGCTTGGAAAACTCAGGCATGCCCGTTGACTTTGCAAGCAATTCTTCATCCTGACTTGCAGGCTCAGATCTTTTCAGAGTGGTAACTCGTGGAGCTAAGGGATCTCAATTATTTCTGAGTGAGATTTTTTCTAATTGTTACTTCTTTATTTATTGACAATAGACCATTAAGATTTACACTGTAGATTTCCATTAGTATCGAGCAGCTTTTACTTGCATATTTTAGGAGTTATTTTTACTCATGTATTCACCTTAACTATTAAAATGGCTCTAAAGGGGGTGGAGGAATGGCTCAACGGTTAAAGCACTTGAGCACACACTAAGCCAAGCACTAAGTACCTGAGTTCGATTCTCCAGCACCACATAAGCTGGGCTTGGTGGCGCATGCCTTGTAATCCCAGCATTCGGGAGGCTGAGATAGGAGAATTGCCTTGAGTCCAAGGCCAGCCTGGGCTCCGGAGTGAGTTCAGGACCAGCCTGGACCACAGAGCAAGACCCTGTCTCAAAAAATATATATAAAAATAAAAAAATAAGATGCCTCTAAAGCTTTCAAGGGTTCTGTTTAGTATTCTTCTTGCTATTTGTAAGTTTCATTGTGCATGTTTTAAAATCTCTGTCGATATTGTATTAATATTTATTGTTAGATAATATTTGCACACGTGTAGGTAATTTTACTTGTGGGGGAAAAACTTCTGCACCTCAATGAGAGTAACAGAGGAACTAACACACATATTGAGAACATAATGCTTAGTGACATGTGTCAGAAGCAAAAGGTGAAACATCGATTGGTCTCTCTGATATGAGAGTCCCAGATCACAACTATCTCATGGAAATTAAAGTGAAAAATAAAGTGAACCAGCGGGGTAGGGCAGGGAGGGAGAAAGGGGCGGGCAGGGGGAGGGACAAAAGGAGAGTGGGAAAGTCCTTGTCACCTTGACAAGATACGTAGGTGCACAAAATGCTAAACTTCATTGTAAACCTTACATTTTGTACTTATCCATATAAATAAAATTGGGGGGGGGGATTTCTAGCCCTAACACACATATTACTAGACCATCTTATCTCACATTAGGCCACAGTTTTGAAATCTATTCTGTTTAAAGATTCTCTTATAATTTCTGTGTTCCCTGTAATCTGTTCTGGGTAAAGTGATTTTCCATAAATATTTGAACGTCCTAGAGCTACAGGGAAAAACAAAACTGAATGAATTATTCTATGGGAAGTCATTATGTTAAAGAATCTATTGTACATTTGGTCAAGGATTTAGTCATATTGACTTGAGATCTTTGAAAATTATCTTCTCTGTGAAAAACCAAAAGTGTTCAATCGATGACCCCAAAAACTGGCACTCATTCTGAGACCATGTCAATATATGGAAAGGAAATTGAATTCTTAAAAAGTAAAATTTGAAACATTGACACTGTTATGATTTTCATGTAAAATATCCTCTCAAAATCACACATGCTTAGAAGGTTATTGGATCACGGTGATTCTATACTTCTCAGTGGATTAGCGTTTCCATGATTTTCTACGCTGTGAGGAGCTGAAGTGTTGTTGCAGTGACGGGCCTCTGAGAGTGAGCTCTGGATTGGTGAGTGCTATGTTTTCCTTCTTTGCTTTCTTGTCACCTTGGGATGAGTGGCTTCCCACCATACCAGTCTTTTCTACTGTTCCTTCTTTTTGCTTGAAATCGGCTGGCAATGCATGGACAGAGACTTCTGACGCAGGGCTAAAATAACCACTCTTTTTAAAATTGTAGGTGCTGAGTATCGTGTCCAACAATGACAAAGTGTCTAAAAGAGACATGATGGAAAAAAAAAAAACATTACATGATGTCTTCCAAAAAGTAAAATAGAGTATTTAACTAAACTAAAATGGTACAGTCCTTCTGAACCTTGGATTCAAGTACCCAAACATTTTCCTTGTTACAAAGTGAATGGTGCCAGAGGTTAAATGGAGCTCATTATCAAGGTGGCAGCATTGCTTGTTGGAACTTTTCCTGCACATGAGACATGGACTTGAACTAGACTGCCATAATTGTCAGGGGACGTGTTCCTTTTGATTGATTCATCTGTGATTGTTTCCCTGAATGTTAACAAGTAGAGATAAGAGAGTATGTCCTTGACATTTTATAATTTTCCTATCAATCCTTTCCAACATTATAAATGATTTTACAAAACAACTCAAAACATTTATATTCTTCTTTCATGCACAAATCTATATTATTTTTCCTTCTCTGAGTATGTTAATATTATTTTTATTGTCTTGATTTTCAAACCATTTCTACTCAAATCCAGCCTAGCTTTAAAGACTCAATGCCGACTAAAGTATTATAAGATACAATTATTACAAGCCTGCAGGCACGCACACAATTATTTCTTTCAGAGTTGTACTATATCCTATTTCTTTTAAGTTCCCTACTTATACAAAATGTTGTCAAGTATAATGTACAGTTACAATTTATACTTTTCTAATTTTCTTACTTTTAAACTCAATAGTTTTCATATCATTTTGTAATTTGTAAGGGATTTTTGCATTGATTTTTCCTTATGTGTTTGCAAGAATCATTCTTATGTTCTTATCAGTTTTGTACATTAACAGTATGGAACAAATGTTTAATTTTTTCTTCAAAGTATTCTTTATTCACTTAAAATTTTTAATATGCTTCAGTACTTTTTTTTTCAGAGTGTCCTATTTGGTCCTACAGGTAACAAAAACAGACTTTCTTTTATAGTTTAATAGAGTTTATCTTTGATACTTAAAACATTAATGCGGGTGAAACTTTGTATATAGTCATGAAATTAGAAGAATTTTAATTTGCTACAAGTTAGTCTTTTCATATCATCTTTCCAATAACATATTGTCAAGTTGATTTTTTGAAATTTTATTGGAAAATTTATACAGAATATAAACAAAAGTATTTTTAAGTAAATTTCTTTGCATCCTTACTCAGATACAAAAACTATTAGTACTTGAAGATCATGTTTATATATAAATTTCAACAACTCACATCTCACCTCCACAGATTAAGAATTTTATTCATATAAGTAAATATTTATTAACAGATTATTAACAGATCTAGGATTTTAGCCTGGTTATGATGTCACTGTTTTACTATAACATATGAAATTTAGTTCTTGCTCATATTTCATGATCACTGATTTTCAGGGGATTTACATTGCTTATTTTAAAAAGTTATGGATAATGCTAGTGTTTTGAGATTTTCCAAAACTGTGCAATATTTGAGTCAGATACTCATTTATCATGTCATACCTCTTCTCCTAAACTAGCCACTTCCCCTGTGTTGGGTGTCCTAATAGGATCCCCATTAGTCTTGTCTTTGTGTTATTTTTGTCCCTCTGCTTTATGTGCCATACTCATTGAACAAGTCACCACTTAATCTTCCCAATAACTTTTGTCATACATGTCATAATACTTGATTCATAACTGGATTTTTATTTATTTTCAGACAATATAATTGTTCTTTGAATTCACTCTCATTCTATTCGAGTGACTTTTATGACACTATTCTTACTGAAGTCTAAAAACAGCTCAATCTCTCAGAAAAATCTACATAGAATAACAAAATCTTAATTCTAAATTCTATTTTTTCTTTCCTATTCTTTTGAAGCAATTTTAGACTCACAGAAAGTTACTCTGACTTGCAAAGCAGCACTCTTCAATTACTCAGAATCAAGTTCTGTGAGAAGATTAAAAGGAAGACACTCATTCTGATAACCTTGGGATCAACTCTTACAGAAGAGAAGATAAACTAATGAATATGTACCAACAGGTGAAATCGAGCTGTGAAGCACTACAAGCAACGTGCGATTAAGGAGCTCTGGAGCCTTGATTCTCCCCTAAGAGTTGTCTGGTGTTGGGGCAAGATTTTATCGTACGACATTACATTATGACATTAAGTTGGTGGTTGATGAGACCTTTTGCATTAGGACAGGCTACTTGGTGGAGAGAGATTGCCAGCATATTTATGCTAACCCGAGGCAATTTCTTCTGAGGGCTGAGAGCTAAGCACCCTCTCCTGGCATCATTCCTGAAGAAAATGTTTCTGCAAACATCACAAACTGAATTGCATTAGCCAATTATATTCTAAAATCATATCTTGGACACAAAACCATACCCAGTTGAACTGACAGAGATTACTGAAGTCACATGTTTGGATTTTCAACTTCCTTGAAAGCATTGATCTAGAAAAAAAAATAAAGCCCATAATAGGTATTTAAGTTAGAGTCTATCAAATGCTTTGTTACTTCACAAAAACAATTGCATATCTTCTGAGACTCTGGTAATTACATCCTCACTAGCTCTCCCCTAAGCTACCTTGACAAAGCCCTCTGCATTTCCCAATGCTATTCATTGTCTCACCTCTGCTGTAAAAAGGAGTATGCCCAGATACAGTGTCTCATCACACACACACACACACACACACACACACACACACACACACACACACACACAAGTTTGCTTCCTGAGCAGTTTACATATGCTTTGAGGTCAGGGGCAGCTCTGCTCCACAATTTCCTGGACAGAGGCAGAGGCAGCAAAGTGGCACCATCTAGACAGTTGCCAGTAGAGGAAAATGCAGGTGACAAACAACTCCTTTACTTAAGACAGCATTTCATCCAGATGTCACAGCCTGGGAAAATTTTTGGGTTTAACTAGCTGCAAGAAAATGAGAACACATAACCAAGCGAATTGGAGGAGAAACAAAACTAGATGATGATCTGAACTTAAATTTCCAAAGGATCACATCCATACATGTTTCCAGGGCAACATACTTGAGAGACCTGTTCAATACAAAGACATTCATAAAGGGGATCTTATAGGAATCAGAAAAATAAGAAAGAAGATGAAACCAAGTCTTTATAAATTACTTTGTGCTGGAAATATGATTCTGAGGATTAGTCTGTTATTCTAATTTTTTTCTAAAGGTTAGGAATTTCATAAAGTGCCCTCCTAACATATATAAAGCCCTGGCTTCCATGTTTGGCCTCTCAAAAATAAAAATCTCTAAAATACAATTTATAGTAAAAATAATAACACATTTAATAATTTTGTATGCTTTAGTATAGAGGTGGAAGGCTCTAAAGAAAGTGGAAGTGTTATTCCAGAGAGGGATACATTGATATTTCTAGAAAGTATAAAATTAAGAATCTAGTATTTAAAGATACCAGCAGAAGAGTAACAAGATTCTCAACTCTTAAGTCATTTCTTCCCAACCAAGAAAAGAAAAAGAAAACTTTACCAATACAATCAAAGCCGTGAAAATCAGAAGAAAAATGTGAAAGCATTTTCAGTGATAAACAAATGCAGAAAGCAAACAGAGCTTACAAACAATCAACCAGTAATTACAGAAAACATGAATGGATAAAATGCCATTATTAAAAGATAATTTCATAGGCAGGTTTTTTTAAAAAATCACAAGTGTATTTGCATAAATCATGAAAACTAAGTATCTGTGACACATAAAAGCTTCCCCCAGATAAACGATGAAGAAAAGATTTTTAAAAAGTGGTGTAAGAGTATGCTCCCCCTTGAGAAAGGAAGGCGAGGAAAGGAGTAAGATGCAGCTAAGTATTCCAAGAGAGCTTAACTCCTTGCTATGTCAGCACTGAGCTAAGTAATACCGCTGAGATTTAGTGCATAAAGCAGTTTTGTAGAAACAAAAAATGCAAGAATATATACACTCTTATTGAAAGATGTGTGATTAAAGCAGCCATGGCATAGTAAACATAATAATCACCCTAGTAAAAAGAGAAACGATGGTCCTGATTGCTAAATCTTTGCAAATATCTGTTCAAGAATATTATCTTCACTTAACTATTTGATTCAATGATAGTTGTTATTCTCTTACTTGAAAACAAATGCATAAAAATATATTAATCGAACAATCTATAATATGGAACATTTAAATCACTAGGAAGTTTAATTACAATTGCTAATGAATATATATATATATATATATATATATATATATATATATACATATATATATATTCTGGTAATAGTGTAGAATTGGGTGAAAGCAAATGATACTATTATTCATTACTTTATGCATTGTTGTTACTTTGATTTTATGAACATTCTTTTTGATTTTATGATTTTAATTTTTAAAAGAACAATAAAAGCATTTGAGTAGTTGAACAACAGGTTTTTGTATAACTAAAGTTATTATCACTTATAAAGTACCAATCTTCTAAAGTCCAAAGGTATTATTATTTTTTTTACTTTTCACTTTAAAAACTAGCTAATTTCAAAATGTCATAGGTATGTTACAAAAAAATCAGCAATTGTTTGCAAGCTAGAAGAAAAATACTTGAATAGAGAATAAAGACCTTTCTTTTATAGAGCACTATGGAAATCAGAGGGAAAGGTTATTAGAAGGTTGGCTAATATTGATCTTGGTTGGTGATTTTTTTTTTGAAATTGTCTCTTCAGAAGACATTTGGTGCAGAGTTTCATTTGTAATCTAATGAAAAGTCTCTTGATTTTTGCTTAAACAAATATTCACCAAATAATTTTCAACCATTCTGTTCAATGTTAATTAATCTCAACAGCAGTTAACAAAAAATTCCCTGCCATTTTGTTGACTTTATCTGCATAGCCTGTTGTGTAAAAAATGACTCAAGGTGCTACAAATACCTGACATGAGGCCAGACGCTCAGACTAGTACCCTGTCATTTAACTCAAGTTGAAATACAATTTGAAAAGTAAAATCTCATATCATATTTGCTCTTGGAATTTCAGCCTAATTGAATATTTTTAACAAACAGAAGTGGAAACATCATTGACCATATTCATAAAGATCATAAAAATATATAGCAATATAAAGCAATAGCATTTTCATTTTTCTGTACATAATCATTGATTCTTTTTAAATTTTCTGATAAATGTAACTTAAAGCAAAGAGTTATTTTAATATAATATAGATAGAACTTTCGTAATACTTGTTTTTGCCAATCACAACTTATTTCTTTATGTCTAGGACTTTCAAATTTTTCTGCATGCATTGACTGGATTTTACACTTTACAAAGCCAAAACCTTTTCTCGTTAATATTATATATTATGATGATTTATAACATGTATCATTATTGCTACCTGATCTAATTTAAACTAATATACTTTACTTTGAAAGTAGTAAATGAAGCACCCACAGGCAAAGTGATGAAAAATATGTTTATCGCTAGATTGGTAAGTTATACAACTATCATACTATGTAAAAATATTGCAGAAGATGCATTTTGTGGTATATACAGACACAAGTTCATGCTTCTTTGTTTAAAATGTATTTGAGGGCTGATGGCATACCTCAGTGATTAAAGTGCTTGCCTACTAAGCTTGAGCCCCGGAGTCTGGTTCCCTAGCACCACCTAACAGCTGGGCATGAGTATGGAAGTTCATGCCCATAACTCCAGCACTGGGATGTTGAGTTAGGAAGATTGTCAAGCATTCTAGGCAAGCATGGACCGCATAGTGAGTTCAAGACCAGTGAGAACAACACGGCGAGGCCTTGTCTCAAAAACAAAGCTAAAAACCAAATAAATAAAATGTACTAAACCCTACATTAGATAAGTTTTGTTATTTGCTCAATGCATAACAATTTATTAACTTATTTCCCTTTTTAATACAGCTTAGTTAGGTGTTTATATTAAGTTTTGTGCTTATTTTGTGTAGAAAAAACAAACCCAAACTCAGCTTCCTCGACTGTATTCTCACAGCACAGACTGCATCTGTAGCTCCAAAGCAGGTGGGGATTTCTCACCACTAGCAAACAAGAGAGCATTTCCTTCTGCACCAGGTCTATCTGCCATCCTTATTTTTCTCTTTTGCAAAGTGACAGGAATACGAATTTCACCATTTATTTAAAAATTAAATGTAATACTAAACACTATGACAAGTTCTGGTCTGTTAAATAATTAGTACTTAATAGTTGTGAAAGGGTGAGGCATATTCCAAAATGATAAACTGCAGGTTTTACTGTGGAGACACAACATTAACCAGTTATAATAAGAAAAAGAAAAGAAAAACTGTCAGTGGAGCACATAATACATTAGATGAAAAAAGAAAGAAAGAATGAAAGAAAGCAAGAAAGAGAAAGAAGAAAGAAAGGTATGTTAATGGATCCTTAAAACCTTATTGTGCAGGGAAACTCTATGGTTGCTCTGTAAGCGCCAACCCCACCATGGCAACGTTATTGTAGAGAAAAGTAAAAATGTGAAAGATTTCAATTTTCAATTTCTGATCACAGTCTGAAGACATGTTATCTTTTATAGCTCACATTATAGTCTAGTTAGAGGTACAAGTACCTAAAGAAAATAATCAGGACCCATACATTTGGATGGAGTAAGTAGGTTACAGGCTGGAGGTGAGAAATGGAGGGTGGCAGAGGCCAGGGATGAAGAGGAAGCAGGTATCTATTTTTAAGTGCTTAGCATAACACATCACACACTAACTAATGAATTCTGTGTTCATCCAATCAGCAGAAAGTGACAAGATGACACTGTTGGTAAATGTGGCACCACACAAGAGTGAGGAACAGATGGCGTTTTCAATTACAATTTGAAATTAGAAAGTATAATCACTAACAGAACCTTATAAATCCTTTAAAGTTTATAAGAGCACCGATGGACCCCTATTAGTCAAACTGGCAGACACAGAGGAGAACACAGGAAAGCCGTAAAGGGTGCCCATTGCCATCCCGAGTCAGGGAACTTAAATCTTAACCCTACAGTAGAATTGAAGAAAACGTTTGATATTTTTGTGTGTGTATTTTTTGCCTTTAAGTAGTTAGCAAACAGCTGCTCCATTATACAGAAAGAAGCCAGACCCCAAATTTAACGAGACAGTCAGCAAAAATTAGGAGGTAATTTCCCTAAGTGCACACAAATCAAGCGTTCTGCCTTACAGAATGCAGGAGCAGCCTGAGTGCAAAATCAGCATGTAACAGGGCAGAACTTTAGGGATTTGATCAGCTTGTTCCCTCAGGTTTTGAAACACGCTTTCTTTTGCTTTAAACCCGAGACTTGATTTTAAAAACAGGGAGGAAGTGTAGAAGGAACAGGACACGTACAAGGCGGAATGGCAGTGGGTGAGGAAGCTCTAGGATTTCAGTGTTATGGAATGAACACAGAGCGTTATCAGCAATTGTACAGGCTCGGCCAAGAGTCACATCTGCTCTCGGTTCAGTATTTTATACTAAATAAAAAATTAAAAGTTTCCCCTTTCCCTCCTCTCTCCATTTCCTTCTCTCTTTCTAAGACAAACACATGAGGGTGTGGCTGTGGCTGTGGATACAAATGAAGACCTATTTACATTGCTTTTCAGGTGAAACATAAAAATGGTCTGAAACCTGTTACATTAATTTAAAACATAAAACATAGGATTTGACTTTCTGTACACCTACAGTTATTTTGAAAGTTAAATGTACATTTAATAAATAAAATGGTTCAATTACAACCTTATTACTTCACATTTAACATAATTAAATCACACAAAAGATTTCCCTATTTTTATTTTTTCTACATAATCTACTATTTCTTGATTATTTTTGATCATCTAATTACCATAGAAAAGTTATTCTCTCATTTGAAGAGTATTTTTCCACATAGTTTAAATGGAATATGTCTTATAATTTTCATTTGAAGAAAAGGGGATAAAAAGAATCATCAGAGAGTAAATTTCAGTCTTGAGTTCTTAATATATGTAATATTAAACAAAGTAGAAATGAAGTAAAGACTGTATATACTGTAATCCTGTCAGTGAGCTGGAGAGAAATCAGTCTATGCCCAAGTCAAAACAGAAAAGTGATCAAAATGATGAATCTATAAATAAAACAAGGCTTACATGTATTAACTCTTAAATATTACTATAAATGTGACAGTATCATGTTAATATTGTGATTTCACTCCTGCTTTCTGATTTGTAACTCCAGACTATGGGCTGATTGCTGAAATAAGACCATTCGATGTTTCACCACCTGCTTCTGACTCACTTCACTAAGCATGATGTTCTTAAGTTTCTTCCATTTGCCTGCAAAAGCCTCCACACTGTTGGAATTTATAGATGCATAGTATTGCATTGTGTATAAATACCGCAGTTTCTGTATCCATTGGTCTGTTGATGGGTGTTTTGGTGACTTCCATATTTTAGCTATTGTTACTTGTGCTGCTATGATCATGGGTTACATATATCTCTGTTACGTGTTGTTTTGGCCTCTTTTGAGTGTATTTCCAGGAGGGGTGTCACTGGATTGAAAGGGATATTTATTTCTAGCTTTTTGGGAGATCTCCATACTGCTTTCTGAATTGGTTGTAGGAATTTAAATTCCCACCAGCAGTGCAGGAGTGTTCCCTTCTCCCTACATCCTTACCAGCACTGATTGCTATTTGATATAGGCCATTCTCTCTGGAGTGAGATGGTATCTTAGCATTGCTTTGATTTGCATTTCTCTTATGGCTAGAGATGTTGAACATCTTTTCATGTATCTATTGGCCTTTTGCGTTTCTTCCTGAGTGAGCTGTCTCTTCATTTCGTTTGCCCACTTTTCAATAGGATCCTTTATTTTGGTAGGCTTACTTTTCTTCAGCTCCCTGTATATTCTAGTTATGAGCTTCCTATCTGAGATGTTAATGGTAAATATTTTTTTCCCAATCTGTTGGTTCTTTTTTACATTGTTGATAGTTTCCTTTGCTGTGCAGAAACTTTTTAGTTTGACAAGGTCTCATTTGTTAATAATCTGGATAATTTCTTTTCTCCTGGTCAGGCAATGTCTTTTATGAGTGAGCATGAAGATGTCTAAGAAGATCTTAGCTTCATTTCATTGGACATCTTCATGCTCACTCAAAAGACATTGCCTGACCACAGTCTACAAGTCTTTGACCGGGGCCTTGGCTGTTTCTCCAACTTCACTGGGTACCAATTGCTCAGCAAGAAAGAAAGCTCCATTTCTACCTGTTCTTTCTTGAACATTCTGTTTTTTTCTCTTCTTCACAGTATTCTTTCCTCTTGTTAGAGTCATCTTACTACCTCGCCTTATCTTCTTGCAAAAGTAAGTCATTTCTCTTTAGGTTTTAGCTTGCATCTTATCTCTACTGAAGGCAAAATGTATGACTTCATATTTAACCCCTTATTACTAATGCACAGCAGAATGTCCACCAAAGAATGCGCACTGCTCAATAAGGCATACAGGTAACCAGTCATTTCAAAAATTAAGAACTTAATGAAAATAGTTATAATCTAGATGACCTAATAATCAACATAAAGCTTTCTCAACTGAATGGCAAAAAATAAAAAAAAAAAAGTCCTGCAGTCATGGACAAAAGTGAAATGCAAATAATAAGCAAGCAGCAAATGGAAACTACTGATTTGAAGTGAAGCAAATGATCAAACTTTAGGCATTCTCATTCTGCTTATGCTAATCTAGAGAGGCAACAGATGGATATAAAAGTTTGAGAAGGTTTATTTCCCCCCGAGGTTGCAAAGGTAGGGGTACACTTAATATGATTAAGGCAGCTGTTCTATTTCTCAGATGGAGAATTCAAATGAACAAAAAAATCTTTTTGATTCAAAGTAATATCCATTTCAGTTCTTCAGAAAAAAATTGAATTCTCCTTTAAAAGGACATTATGCATTTATTTTCTATTTACATCCTTCACTAAACATAGATATGCTATCACTGAAGTAATACATATACTAAATGGACAATAAAATATGCAAGTCACTGTTTTGCATAAGCATAAAACCTGAGAAAATGTCTGTTTATCTTCTTTCTTGGGAGAAAAGCAAATGCCAGAGGCATTTATCCATATCATTTGACTCATAGGAAATTAAGAAGTTATTAGTAATATTTCTGATAAGTGCATGAGTTAATACTTACTTTCAATACGGTGCCATTACCTGGACCAAGCAAAAGTCTTCAGTAAGCATCAGGTAAGACCGTGTGGGATTTAAGTTTGGATAAAAAGACAATAAATGTTTGAAATCTTTGTCATGCTGAAGGAGCTGTGACAAATATGAAAAAAAGATTGGAAAGAAAGGGAGGCAGCTGTAAAGACAAATTGTTCCAACAATTGAATTTTGCTTTGAACATGAATTGGACTTAGAGACAAATTTGAAGTGATATGAGAGTCACATAGATATTGGAGCTTTTTATGTGATGAGTTTAACTAACAATTATTCTTCAATCTTCAAATTATTCCATTTTAAAATAAATCTAGTATGACATGGTCCTATTCTATTTAATTTTTCTGTTCTGTCTTCTAAATTTCCATGAAAACTTTCTATTTATGAAAAGAGCCAGCTTTTGCTTAACCAATGAGATGATTCCATGAAAATATTAAGTGGAAAACATGTCCTTATTTCACATATTATGCATATGACCTAAACGTAAAATTTTTCATGATTTAAATATTATAAAGACAGAAACACAGTTTGGGGGATGAAATTGTCCCTCAGTGGCAGAGAACATGGATAGCATACACAAGATCCTAGGTTTATCTCCCAGCATAAAATAACTAACATGTAGAAAACTACTCTGTTATTAAGATGATTAACATACTTTTTATTTAAATAACTTCCTTGCACAGCCATGTGTCTCAAGAATGATTTTTCCACAGGTGATATCTCCTCCACAGACACCGTAACCAGGCAGACCAAAGTAAAGGTTGTACCAGAGTCTAATCTGGTAAATCAATGAGTTTATTGGGGTTACTTGCAGGAGTGTGTGCGAGGGTTATCTACAGAAGCATATGTGAGGAGCTTCTAGTGGACCATGGGTGAGGGGTCACTCACAGCCTGTAAGTGACTCAAAGGGCAGTTGCATTACCAAAAAGCTGACCCCAGCACAGGTGATACCTAGCGGAAATTTAATACTGCCTCCCAGGACTTACTTGCATGATTGGCTACTGCATTTATTGAAATTTGCATTTCTGGGCAATGAAGAATCCCAGTAGAAACCAAAAATATGACCAGCAGCAAGAGAATTTGGAGCAAAAATGTACTGCCCCCATGTCTCCAAGCCAAGATAGCAGGTCCGAGCTCAAGGCCTTCCATGACCCTTGTCTCGCTAATTGGTCGGAGCACAGGACAGGGGTGGAGCATAAGGGGTGAAAGCGTAAGCGATGAAGGAGACAAAAAAGGGGTGAAGGCAACAAGAATAGGAGCAAAAGGCCAGAAGGGCTGATTACGGGGTGAGAGTTTTTATGTGGTGTGGCGGATTAGCCAGCATGAGGGTCAGGGATCGGGGTTGTTTAGTGGACACGTGGTTGGGGATTGGGCGTAAGAGGACAAAGTGGAGTTAGGTGCCAGGTAGGTTAGGATAGCGAGCAGGTGGGCTATATGTTAAGGGAGGTAGGTCCCTCTTGACGGCCAGGGTTGTCCTCACGACTTGGCCAAGTGCCAGGATCTACAAAATCGTTATGGCACAGCTGGAGAGATCAGGTTATCAGGGCCAGGGAACATGGTGGAGTAGCTATCTCTAGCCAAGGTCAAATAGAATGCGCCAAACTCCGTGTGTGGGAACAGCCGAGGCCAGTACAGCAGTCACAGCACAGGAACCCCACAGCAGCGGTTCTTCCTCCATGATACTCAGTTCCTTCCTTAATTCCTGTCCAGACATACTGCTCCCAGACACTGCAGCAAACTTACAGTGTGGCCTTAGAAACATGTCCTATTACCCATGTCAGGAAGTATGTGACCATCCCCACAGTGTGAGCCACTCTGGGGATCCCCTAGCAGATGCTTCACCTCACTTAAGTCATACGCAAGAAATACTTAACTTGAATTCAAGACTAAAGTCACTAAGGTCTGAAATTCAGTGTTAATATCACATACAAACTTAAAGACAATTTTCTGTTTTTTTTTTTAATTTTTATTTTGTAGTGAGAATTGCATACCAGTCCTCACACAAACTACGTCCTGAGCACATTGTTTTACATTTGATATCAAGTCACGTTCTCACCTGGTTGCTAAATTACCAAGGATGGGTTTGAATTTGTGATTCCCCTGCTTCAGTCTCCCAGAAAGCTGGGGTCACAGGCCTGTTTTACCAGCTCTAGAGAAGGATACATTTCTTTTCAAAGGTTAATTCCAGGGCAACATTATACTTTGGAATTACTCCATGCCTAGCAAATGCTTAGTCCATGTAGAAGCATTTATAGTGGGCAAGGGAGAGACTAACCCTCATAATTCTACTTCTTGATTCCCTATTTTGAAAGGTAGATAAGGCAGGGTGAAGCCCCAATCCACACGGAGTTACGCTTAAGGGAAACAATAATCTTGGACCTCATGGTGCTGGGCACCAAGGCTGTGAACCCCTTCAATATCCCGTCAGCGATGTATTGGATTCACGGTAGCACCGCCAGATAGCACTGTGTCAGCATAGAATTCTTACAGATGTCCGCATCACACTTGAGGATGATGTTGAAGGTTGTGTGGTGGATGCCACAGGATTCCATTCTCAGGAAAGATGTTTGGAAAAGAACCTTTGGATATTAAAACCAATTACTACGTACGGTGATCAATTATCTACCTCCAGGCAGCTCACAGAGGAGAAGGAGAACACTAATTGAAGTTGTCCAGTCCAACGTGATGCCAGTTTCACCTTGAGAGGCATACAGGAACACTACAGCCGAGATGGCCATGTACATACGTGATCGTGGAGTTAAAGATCTCTAGCATGATTGCCTTTGCAGTGCCTTGGGTGGCAGGATATAGCACTCCTGAGGGATAGGCCAACGTTTACATCCTTCTAGAAAGGGTAATTCAGGACCTTTCTCATGTCATACTAGGTGGTGACAACACCTTGCTCATTTTGGTAGTTCAGAGTCAGAATATTGTTTTATTAGGGCCTTTTCAACCATTCAGGATTCCTTTTTGCCCACACTAACCCTCACTCCCTGGTGTCAGTGGCTTCCACTGACTTACGGTGGCTTGGCTACAGAGGATCTTCACCAGTAAAACTAGTGTTGCACCTGTAGGAGTCACTCACTGTTAATGAGAAAGGATGTGAATTCTGAAGACTGATGAAAGACCCACGGGAAGATGCTTCCTCTACTTCAGGATTCCCAAGTCACTGTTCCATAAAGCTGCAACTTTACTACTAAATAGAAAACTAAAAATTACTATTTAAAAATTGAGCTAATAAACCAATAGAAAATTATACTTAAAACAAAGGACACTTAAAATTAAATTTAATAAGACCTAATTTTTTTTATAAAATACTACAAGTGAAAACATTAAGTGCAGAGTGAAAATAATGTCAAGAAAACAAATTTAAATGCCTCTACAATTAAAGATTATGGTTGAATTTTTACCAAGCTGTATTTCTAGATTATTAATGAAATACAAATAATAATTCTAATTCACAATTTCTACAAAATCAATTAAAAAGAAAACACCAGAAATTTAGTGCCAGTAAACAGATTCAAGAGTTAAGGATTAGAGGAATGGCACAGTGGTGAAAACACTTGCCTTGCAAGCTCAAAGCCCTGAGTTCTATTCCCCAAAACACATAAAGCTGGACATGGTGGTGCACGCCTGTAATCCCAGCAGCTGAGAGGCTGAGGCAGGAAGATTGCCATGAGTCCAAGGCCAGCCTGGATTACATAGTGAGTTTATGAACAGGCTGGGCTACAATGCGAGAGCCTGTCTCAAAAAAAGAGAGTTAATACTAAATAGTGTAATAAAAAAGAAATTAGTTGTGCTGCTAGTGAAGTGAGTCAGAAGCAGAAGGTAAAACATCAAATGGTCTCTCTGATATGAGATTCCCGGTCCACAACCATCTCATGGAACTTAAAAAGAAAAACAAAGTGAACCAGGGGGGCAGGGTGGGGAGGGAGGGAGGAGTGAGTAGGGGGAGGGACAAAAGGAGAGTGGGCAAGTCCTGGTCACCTTGACAAGATGAGTAGGTACACAAATGCTCAACTTTATTGTAAACCTTAAATCTTTTGAGCTTATACATATCAATAAAATGCTGGAAAAAAAGAAGAAATTAGCCAAAATGAAGTAAGCTAATAAGAAAGAAGATATCTGCAATGTCAAGAATAAAAAGGCAAATTATACTATAAATGATGACGAATATGAAAGGGCAGTCTAGTCCAGCAGCCAGATACTTCCCAAACGAGTCACAAATAACTATTTTCCCTTCACATTAAAAACATTAACAAAAAGGTCTTTCAAGCTATTGAATCACTTCATCCTATTACAGGATTTCACAGACAATTTGATGGGAATGTTATATGAGTAGCATGTTTCTGGTTCTGTTTGGTGTTTTTAAGCAAACATACACTCACTGTTCAATAATGACATTCTTCATTGCAATGGGATAAAGTGGCAGTATCATTGTTGCGGACACTGACGATGTATACTATCTTGAATGCTGTATGATTCTAATCTCATTTAGAGCAAACTCAGCAGCCTTAGTCTGCCATCCTCAAAGCCGAGAGAGAGAAGAGCACTGTGTGACCGGCATATTGCCTCCCGTGAGGGACATTACTGCTCAGCGAGGTCACTGGCTGACAAAGTGCCACTAAGGATCAGGACATTTCACTCGTGGAAATTGGCTTCAGCGCTGTTTTTCAGATCTGAGATAATCCTTTCCCCCCTCAACCAGTACTAACTTAATTCTGAGGTTCAGACAGCTGAAGTACAAGCAAGTTAATTCAGCAATTCTGTAAATAGTTCACTAACAGAAATGCTTGCCAAATAACAAAGCTGCGACTTTCTCCCGGGACAAGGAAGTGAAGACGTTATATTTTAGAAGCACAAAGTGCAATCTGGTGAGGATGATGTTGGCATCTGACCAAGCACCGGCTCCACGAAAACCACGAGCCCTGGTCTGCCTCTTGCGTTCTTGTCCTTACATTGTATCAGCCCATCGATTCCAGAGCCTCATATATGTCTCTCTTCTTCAGTGTCTCACTCCTTTCTCTTGGATCGCTAGCTAAGGAAATGTGATAATCATCAGCCCATAATTCAGGGAGAATTTCAACAGTGGCAACAATGACTTCAGTGAGAAAGGGGGTAGGTGCACACATCACAAGCTAAGGCGGCCACTGGATCTTCTCTGGAAATCTCCCACCCCCCCCAAAAATATATATATATATAACAGAAAATCTCACTGAGCACACAATTACAGTACTGGGGGGCCTGAATTGCGATGCCTGGAAGGCTATTAGGGACTACATGCACCTGCAACCTCAGATGGCTGCTGAAATCTCTGAGTTCTACAGACTGATGAAGCCTGTTAGTGAAACTTAAAGAAAAAAGCAACTTCTTTAAAAAGCATTAATAATTTTCTTAAATAGAGGTTGGTCAGCACAGGCTACTTCCAGGCTCTGATATGGTTCACCAGTCCAGCCAAATTACTACAAAATCTTTATGCTGAAGTAGACCAGGAAACAATCAGAATATAGAACTACTACGGCACTACGAAATGCCTAACGCTCTCTCTGAAACAAATACAGCACATTCATCCCGAGGGGCCCAGCCATCCCAGGATTCTCACCTCTTACACATTGAATCATACGTGGCGAAGTCTCTGGCATAACATTGCGTAGTGTTTACACACAACCCATTACACGTCATCTCACATAACTTAAATCATCTCTAGAGCATTTATACTACTTAATGCAATTGTAAACTTTGCAAATAGTTGTTACACTGTCTTGTTTCATGAGTAATGACCCAAAAAGCCTGTGTGAGGTGCACTATGATTTTGTGTATGGAGTTCAAAGTATACACAACTGGAATGTGTGCTGAAATTATTATTACACAAACACTCAAGAGGAAAAAAAATATGCCTTTCCCTTCTCATTTTTCTTTAGAACTAAGATGTCGTATGACTTGCTACTGTACTAAATAATAGATTACAGGGATGGACTTTCATTTTTCTGTGTATATGGAAAAACTAATACACTTTTGACATATTACAAAATTATCACAGTGATATGACAATTAATTTGTTACATTTTGAAATAAAATTGAAATGACAATGAGAATGCATTTCTTAATAAGAAGAATAGACTTTGAAAAAAACCTTGAACTCAACTGTGGATGGATAAATATAACTGACTTCTATAATAAAAGGAAAGTAAATCTCCTACATTTCTGTTTTTAGAGACTTAAGTGTCAAGTAAACACAGATTAAACACAGAATTCAACTGTGGTAATATCACTCAAGTTTTTCAATGTTATTGGAAGTATTATTTAACCAAAGATTGTCTAGAAAACAGTAAAAATTACTTTCTAAGGGTCAAGAAAGAAAGGAAAGTCATGCAATTTATAACCGTGCAATTACTCAGTCATCCATTTAGACATTTTCTAAAAAGTATAAGAAAAATAAGAATATTACCAAATCACTGTAAGTATTTTTCTTTTGATTTGATATGTCATGCTTGATAATGTACTCAGAAAAAATTGGAAATTAAAATTATTAGTTTAAACATATCTATCAATAAGCAACATTTTTCAAAAATGTTATCAGGTTCATATACCATGAGATTAATTAATAAAAGTGTATTTTTTAAAGCCACCAATTTAACTACAGTTACTTCTATTTTACACACCCTGACTTTATTTTTATTAAATTAAATATTGCTATGTATTTTGAGAAACATTATTTCTAAATCAAATTGCTTATATTTTGATTGTGAAAAAGATCCCTCTCCCAGTCCCCCCACCCCTCCCCCCCGCTCCCCTTTTTGAGACAAGGTCTCACTCTGTCATCCAGACTGGTTCCAAACTCACCCTGTAGGGCAAGTTAGTCTCGAACTCATGATAATCCTCCTGCCTCAGCCTTTTAAGTGCCATGATTACAAGATACAGTCATGCATCACCGAGTCCAGTTTATTTGATGCTGGGGAATCAAACTCAGGACCTTGAGCTTGATTAGGCAAGAGCTAGGCAAGACCTTTAACTTCTGAGCTATACTTCCAGACTTCAAAACTCTAGGTAATATATATATATATATATATATATATATATATATATATATATATATATATATATATATATGTTCTGACGTTTGCAAATATATTCCTAACTTTCGATCCTCTTCAAAAATTGTAGTTTCTTTTAGAGTAACCTTGGGACAGAAGAGGTGAAAAGATGAAAAGAAAATTATTATTAACCCCAATACCAGTGTGCTACAATAAAGCAAATTTCAGTCCTTCTGGTTTCTCTGAAAATTGTTTTTGCTGGCTTCTGGCTTATCAGGTATTATTTATAGCTTAAAAGATACGTGTTCCTTTATTGGCTTATGGTGTTTGGAAAATTCATGAACAAAGTATTAATTCCCTCAAGAATTCAAAGTTTTGGAAATTTTTCTCTTAGGAATATGCAAAATATCATATGATTTGGGAGAATGAGAACTTTTCTATCTGATTATAGATTGAAAGAGAGATGTTTTGAAAAGTAAAGTGGAAAAAAAGAGAACAAAAATCATGACAGCATCCACTAGAAGCAGACGATCTGGACATTCATTGTGTCTAACGTAGGTTTCCCACATAATCTCTTGGAGAGTACTTTAGTTTAAACACTCCTGACTCAGCGTCACGGAAGTCTGTAAACTTGGTGAATGCCTAGACAACAAGAATTGAAAACTTATGATTTCTACTTCTGTGTCATTTTGGAAATTCTGTAAACATTGAAACTTAGGAAGAAGAGTAGAAAGGAGGAAAATCGGTAGCTGAAGAACAAACTACTGACTATGAAACTCAGAGATGCCGGGTGGTTTGGGGAAAGTACAAGTTTGAGATACGATTAAATATGACTCAAGAATGGTGGTCCAGATGGAAGAGATGAACAGCATCCCAGTCTCAGTCCAGGGAACCATCTGGCATAGTGGCTTTCAACTCAGATTGCTTATTAGTGTCAGAATCCTCTTGAGGACTTTAAAAGCTACCATTGCCTGGGACTCACCCAAGACCAATTAAGTTAGAATCCTGTGGTTGGGATTTAGGAATTTGAATATTTGAAATGTTCCCCAGGGTTTCTAATGTGCAGCATAGTTGGAGAACCACTGGTTTAGATAATTTTAATCTAAGAGAACGGTGCATTTGAATAAAATTTGATGATGTGATTAACATGAGAGAGTTGCTAATTTGGAGATTGAAAAAGCGGCTAAGAGCCTAAGTCAACATCCTGGACAAGAATGACCTTACCGTACCCTCTGAAAGTTTGTGAAAGAAATTAGCAAACTATTTTTCCGCTTGGAATAAAGCTTCGTCACTGGAGCAGGCATAGAATGGAGACAGATCAGGAGTCATGTCGTCATAAATATTGACTACATTGAAAAATATAGTCAAATGTAAGTGTGGAAACGGGTTTGTGCAAAATTAATTGTAACAGAAAAATGTGTACACATTCTGATAAGTTACATAATAGTGAATCTATCTATTGGTATATAACACAGCTATGATATGTTCATAGCATATTTTTAAAAATATAAATGTTTAAGGTGTTAACATGTTCTGAAACATATAATAGTGCATATGCATATAGCAACATGTGTGAGTTTGTACATGAGTCCAATACATATTGACATTTTTCAAAGTTTTAGTTAAATGGATCGATCACCTTATATCTTTTTCTTATTATATTTACTGAGTTTGTTTTCAAGATAAAATTAAAATTTCTTATGTTTAATCTTTAACTGTCTAATATTTTCTAATACTGGACAGGAGTAACATAAATCACATTTTGATGTGAAATATATGTAACCAAATATACACTTGACATGTTTTAAATGAATATAGCAGGAATCACTCACTCAGTACCCAACCCCAGATGACAGAAGCCCTCACTTGTCTGTCCTGTGTTTCTAAATAAAGACCTGTGACACATTTTGAAAAATAAATAAATAATATATATAAATAAGTCTATATAAAAATTTTCAATAAATTCCAAACTGCATGAAAACAAAATTAACTAACAACACTGAAAACATGATAAAATTTAGTTTTAGTGTAATAGTAGGGACAGTCTCTCTTCTACTAATACATATGAGTTGAATCAATATTGTATTAATTCCTCTTCACTGAGTTGCAGTTCTCATTCTGTGAATTTTTAAGTGACAATAAATGTCTGTTGAGTATTTAAAAATCTATGGAACAAATAATTTATTTTTCTTTTATATGTTATTATACCAAAGTGCTTATGTTGAGTGTGACATCACTAGACTAAGCTCTTAGCGGATTATGAGGTCAAATGGTTCCACTTTCGGCTACTTTTCATATCAGGTAGTCACTATTAAAAATTATTGTATATTAACACTTTAAATGATTATGTATTATGAGTAAAATTAACAATAATAAGCATATTTACATATATTAATACAATTATAAATGTCTCTAAAGCTCTGTTTGAGGCTGCTACTAAACCTGCACCTGCATATAACTTAGTGTGTGAATGGTAAAAATAGTCTTAGTAGCAACGCTGGGAAAGGACATCTTAAAGAAAAGATTTTGGAGAAGTGACGACATTAATTCTCAGATTCTTTAAAGGAATCTAGGGTTTCCCTCGTGGCACTGTGAGCCCAGCAAGCCACTTGCTGTTTTGAAGGCTCTGGGGCCTCCACTTGTTCCCTGTCAGTCCTGGTGCTCCATGGGAGGTCTGCCCTGGCAGCCCTTCTGTTAGCCTGCTGGGTGGCTACTGCAGTTTCTTCCTGTTTGAAAATGCGCCAAGAACTGGCCATGAGTTCATAGCGGTTAAAATGTGTTAGTGTGAATATTAAAAATGACTCAAAACATACTGCAAAGCATATTTTTTCTTTTCTTATGAGAAAACATAGTTTTATTGTTTCACAGTTTTCCCTATTGAGGTGGAAAGCACGCTGATGAAAAATCTTGTCTCCAGTGATGGAGACATGGCAGACTCTGTGAGAATGCAAGGCTTCCTAAACCTTAGTTCTCATAGTTCCTTGTGGGAGCACTTTATGATTGGAAAAAAGACCATAGAGCCAAACTCCCTTACAATTGCACGTATGGAATAATGTGAAATTACACAACTTTGTATAGCATCTCTTAAAATTCTCCATATATATATATATATATATATATATATATATATATATATATATACATGTATAATTTAACACTGAAGATGTCTCCCAGCCTTTATCAAAACTTAAACAAACAAAAAGAAATTGTTCTCACTGTCTTTTCCTCTGTATTGATTTGTGGAATTCCTGTCTAAAAGAAGTGAACATAAAATACAAGTTAAATGAAAATACTTCAGAGCCACTCTGCCCACATTAAAAATTTGAGGCCGTCACTTGTTAACTTTGCAAATATCCCTGTACCGCCTCAGGACTAAACCGGAGTATACTGTCAGCATACCACAGGGGCTTTTGTAAAGATTGTCAAAAAGCTGACCCAGAGCTTGACATATAAATAGTTAAGAGGTTTCAGCTTTTATGTACTCGATACTTTTACCTTTTAGTCTGACTGATTAAGACATTCTGGCAAGGTGAATCATTCATCACGAGATGATGTGAGGCCCAAGATACAAAGACAAGAAGCAGCGTGAATTAACTTTCTAAGCGTTACTATTAATATATTCACAAATTATATCCTAAGTACTCATGCAAAAATAGTTATGAGTGAATTTCACAGTAAGAGCATATTAGAAGGAAAGATATATTTCTCTCTTCAGGTTATTTATAGTTAGATATTACTCTGCTAATTTAAGTAGATATATTTTTGCAAATATATCCATTATCATGTACATAGTAAATAATTTATTTTTGTTAAAATTTAAATCATATTCCAAAATAATATACTGATTATGAGTGAGAAATGCAGAATTTTTTTTAGACTTCAATTCCCAAAGTGGCATCCAACGATAGATATGTAACATACATATCTCTACTTTCCCATCAATTATAGCCTACCTACTCATTATAAAGGAAGGAATGTCTATTCCAAAGGTTATACATGCCCATTAAAGCACAAAGCATTCTTAAAGTTGCACATGTCTTGGCCCAGAAGCAATATGTTTGTGCTGAAATTTAAATATTTTCATATTTAACTTTTAAGAAGTGTACCAACACCTTGAATGAGGAAATGTTAGTTTCTGTTCTGAATTTGATGATGGCTCATTAACAGATCTCTGAAAATACTTCAAAACACACACACATTCGTGAGAAAAGCAACTGTATGTGTCAGAGAATAAAATCTGTGTCAATCATATTACATGCCAAATGAGAAGTTAGAAAACACTTGGGTTAACACATTAGCGTAAATAAAAAGAATCAAATAAATTAAGCTTGCTAACAACATTCATAATATTATAAAACATTATAAAATTGTACAGTAACGAGATGCTTCCTTTATTCTTATTCTCTACCAAGAATTTTTATTTTCTTGACAGTGTTAATACTATAGAAATACTATTTCAGGAATCAGTAGCAAATTGGAAACATGTTATCTGATTGTGATTCTAGAATACTAGATAAATGTGATGAAAAATAATAATAAATAAATTCTGTGGCATTTTTTCATGCACTTGGGAAATAAACTTTCCACCTTGATATGCATATCTCAATAACTCATTGAGTGAAAAAAAAGTTGGAATCTTGTTTCAGGTACACTATTTCAGCTTTTGTGTTATATTAATATTTTAGTTATTAAAATCAAAAATAACAAGTAAAGTGTTCTAAACACTTGAGAGAATATTATGCTTTTATTGTTTGGTTATTTGAGCATGAAATTTTGGACTTCCTTTCCAGATCATCTGAATACAAAAAAGAAAAAGTAGAAATGTTATATTAAATGTTCTAGTATTCACATATGCACTGGAAATTCCTCTGGACTCTTAGGCACATTTTGGATAAAATAATGACAGAGGTTGTAACTTGCAGGGCTTTCTGTTGGTTAGTTCCCAGCCTCATGTCTCAACACTTACTGGCCATACACACACGCATACGCACGCGCTCGCTTGCCCTTCAATAGACAGCACATTTCCCAAAATGGCATCCAAGCTCCTGTAATCATCACTGCCTTTCTTGGCCTAAGCATCTACCAACAAAATAAAGTCGTTAATCCCTGGGCCACCTCACCTTTTCTATTCTGCTGATTTCCTGCAAGCCATCCTTTCAGAGTCAGATCTGACAGTAGAGGCCTTGGGAACTAGTTTCAAGGACTACAGCCTTCTGTTGAAGGTAGTAAATTATTCTTAGTGCTTCTGCTTTCTCCTTCCACTCCTATCATACGATATTGTGGCTATCTGTTTAGTCATCTGTTTCTTCCATGAGGTAAAATTTTAAGTGTGGTTTATATTTTATATTTTCATATCACTTTTGTAACCCACAAATAGGAGAATGATACATAACTCCTTCCTCCTCTCTCACTTGGACAATTTCACTTACTTCCATGACTTCGGAGCCTGCTTACTGAAAACACTCCAATCTAAATCTCTCAGCCACAACTCTCTCCTGCATAGTAGTTCTGCACATCCCAAGCACACCCGGGAAACCTTCACTGGATTACATCACAGCTCTTCAAAAGTCAAGTCCAAATGGAATTCATCATTCTTTTCGAAAATTACATCAAATCTTTTGGTGTCTCTCTCTCAGTAGATATGACAGCAGTCCTTGCAAAAGTCCAAATTGTTGAAAATGTCAGGTCTTGAGAGAGCCAGGCACTCAACTTGAGTTATTTATGCTGTAATAACTGTGTAATCTTCAGCAATCACCACACACTGAATTTCTTCTTTGGAAAATGATGCTAACACCTCTCTCAAGTGCTTATAATGCATATCCAATTAGTTAAACTCGTAAAGCACTTACAATGCTGCACGAAAAATAGCATGTAATCAATATACATTAAGCGTTGTTTCTACTTAAGTTACATGAGCTAAAAACCTACATCGTCTTTCTTACCTTTCTCATCCATAACCTCCCTATCTTAAGCACTCGTGCATATCATATGTACTTTTTACCATCTCTTAAATCTTGCCGCATCTGTAAATCTCTTATGTCACCATTCTACTTAGTACAGTCAGATTTGTTGTTGAGACAAGGAATCCTACATTGCTGAGGTTTACCTTGAACTCCTGGGTTCAATAGTTGCAAACTAGTTTCTTAGTTCAAGTTTACAGATTTGATTTGATTATTGTTATTGATAGGTCATTTTCCTTTGTGGAGCCTCAGATCGAACGCAGGGCCTCACAGATGTTGTCAAGCACTCTCGCACTGACCTCAGCAATTAGCTTTATCTATTTGCCGTGCCTTCTTCGTCAGCTTCTTCTATTGCGGCCAGCCTGTTGCTCTCTAATCTCTTTGCTGACAGAGGGGGCTTGACACACATCTTGTCAAATAGCTAAAATAATTATAGCCCTTCCATCTTTCTGGAGAGCTTCTTGTAAGTCTGAAACACTTACCTTGCTTCCTAAGGTCTTCCAAAATTTGTCTCCTTAAATCTTCTTGTTTTGGTACTGTCCCCTGACTTAACCGTCCTTGCCTGGTTTAGAAAACAATGTTTTTTTTTTTTTTTTTTTAAATCTAGACCATGCATGTTTCACTAGCCTCTCATGTATCTTGGCCTAGCCTCATGCTCTTACCCTTATCCAGAGTACATTTGTAACCACTTGCAGTGACATTTCAGTGCACTGATGTGCTTACTTTCCCATAGCATCTTTGGACCCTCTTGATTCTTCTTTGGCATCTCTGACATGTCATTCCAGATACATCCTCACTTAGCAGGATCAATAATACTTGTCACGTCGTGTGGACTGTGACTACTAGATTATTTCATTCATAATGAACATTCAATAGAAAATGAGTGACCTAATTCCAAAGAAAGATCTAACATGCAATGAACAAATATTTACCTAATAAGTGATTGAACCTTGGATGTTTTACAAAATTTTGAGTTAAAAATATTTCTGTAATGATGGCTCAGTTATAGACAACCTTGAGTTTAAATATTTTATGTAAAATCCAATAATAATAGAGCTGCAATTTATTTTTAATTTAGGTATTATGTAGACATTTGAGAACCACATATAATAAAGACCAAAATAAAAAGCAAAAAAGTAAAGGTTGTAAAGTTAACAATTTGGAGTAAAATTGATGAAATGTATACCTGTGCTTGAGCTTTCGCACAAAATCTGAAAAGATTTTGACGTTGGAACAGTCTCCACAGACTTTAATCATGAAGAGCCTGTGATGAGTTTTATTGGCCAGTGTTCAAACAGAAACTCTATTAATTATCTGTGTCCACAAAAAATACATTAATACATGAATTTTTGGTCAGTGATTTTAGATATAATCATTGCAACTAACTCAGATCTATAGTAAAAATTATAGTAAAAAAGATTTTTTATATGAAAAGAGTTTATATTTCATGGAAGAGTGTAGATATTTAATAAAAGTTAATACTTGTTATTGTTGATACTCATTTTTATCTCATGTATCTATCTGACTGTTACAGAAGTGTCTTAAACATTTTTGTCTTTGCTGTCATTCATCATTACCTGTCTACTTACATGTAGAATCACCTATTAAAGCTAAGGTGAATATATACCATTCATGGATGCTTGCGTTTCATAGTCCACTGTGGTCCATAAACCCACCAATTCTGGGATTTTAACTTCAAAGTAAGGCCCATAAAACTGTGAGCTGCAAACGAGGATGCCTAGCACAAAGCTCTAGCATTTTGCCACTTGAAATGCTATCAGTGCACAAAGCTGTTCCATTGTTCTTTTGAGTTAACACAACATTTGCTGGGCTGCAGGTGTAGAATCCATGATTTTGATTTCGTTCATTAGCAATTTTTCAAGCGTGTGAAAATGAGAACGCGTGCTTTTTCACTTGAGGATGGAAATTGATTGTCCTCAGACTCACAACTTAATTTAGATTCAGAAAGGAATTCTATGTTTTTATTACTCATAAAAAGGTGAAAATAAGAAAATAACTTTTAATATTAAAAATAAACTGAATTTACAGGAAATATTTTATTCATAAATCTATGTATTCGTAAACATGGATTGCAGTGAATAAAGTAATCCCTTAACTAAACATTTCAAAGAATTTGTATTATATTCAAAATGCCATCCATTACATTAAAAATTTACCTTTTAGTTAATGATAAGAAAATATTCTCTTTATATCATTTATATTTATGATAAAATAAATATAACTATGCTGATGATTATTGATCTTTTAATATAGATAGCAGTCTAATATAAGATATAACTTTAAAGACACAACAAACTGCTTAGTGGCATATTTTAGAGACATGGATAAGAATAAAAATGAATTAATTTCTAGAGAAAATAGTAAAAATACTTATCCTGAAACTTTGAGGATGAATATTATTTTAGTAGGTTAAACAGACCTGTCATTTCAATAATGCTGTAATTATGAAGGAAGGCCAGAATCGAAGATGATACAGAATTTGCAGGATCCTTGTCATTGTGTAACGGAAGCATGGAAAATTTGGAAATGACATCTACAGCCATAAAGTTGGCATCAGAACTTGGAAGGCACTGAATTTAAAGCTATGGAGATTTCTAATAATTAGTCATAAGTTTTCAGTATAGCAAATAACACTGTTGCATCTGTGTTTCATCAAATAGTGAGTACCCTAGTGAATAAAGAGGTTGAGATAAATTGAGGGCAATGGATATCAGTTTTAATCCGTAGCAGTAAAAAACGAAGACAAAGTATTTGAAATAAGATTTTCTCACAGGGAATACTTATGGACTTTGCCTAATGATGTGACAAATGAAGATTCAAGGAAATGGAAAACTGTTATCACAACTTCATTTTTGCTTCACGTGAAGTATCTTTAACTAGAAGAATGCCAATAGAGAATAAACAAATTTTAAGGAAAGATATATTTTGTGGGGTGAAAACTGAACTCTGAAAATAAAAAGGACTTTGATCTATATCTCACACACAAGAGTGGACAATATCGTTGCAGGAAGGATGATATAGACAAAGGGTAAGAGATCCTTGCATTAAATATGAAGGAGCATATATATTTAAAATTTCTAATTGGCTACTAAGAAAAAATATCTCACTTGTTACAGGAAGAAAGAAAAGAAACAGAAAAAACATAGTTGGCCTGGGATAAAAGGAAAACCAAGTTCGAAAAATATTTCAGTAATTTCAAGAAAGAAATTGCATGACCAGATGATATAATATTATAGAAGAAATTCCAGAAAAATATTTAAACTTGCAAAATTTTATATATCTAAATGAAGCTTGTCTGTACACACACACACACACACACACACACACACACACACACATATATATATATATGTGTGTGTGTGTGTGTGTGTGTGTGTGTGTGTGTGTATATATATATATATATATATATATATATATATATATATATATACATATACATATATATGCACTTTTTGTATTATGGATATTTTAGTGTATTTAATTTTAATTTAGTATCATAATTTCATACTCTTAAAAATTGTTCCTAATTTGCCACATGTAAATTGATTTCTGCAAAGACACCTGTTGTTAGTTTTTAAAAATATACAATTACAGTAATGTCTAGATGTCATTCTCTTATTTAAAAAAACAAATCTTCCAAAAATACAGATATATTTTTAAAAAATAAGCGTGAATCCAATGTCTTTCATTTTAATCAATTCAAAACATGCTCTCTAATTATTTTTCTCACTGGCAATAAAATCAAGATTTTTATCAACATATGTTTGCAATCATGCTAATCTGGGAATGCTGGTGTGAATTATTTTATAAATATTTTATAGTTTGTCATTTTGTATATGCTATACTGGGTAAAAATTCGCTGAGGCAAATGTTTTACTAGAATGTGGAAAGATGAACAAAATTATAAGCTGTGAGCTTATTCATCTTGGTTTTAACAAATAATATCTTGTGAACGGTAGCTGCATTTTATTAAAACTTGGATTTTGCCATCTGCTCTAGTGTCTACTTCTTACGTTGTATTTTATGGTTTGTAACAATTAGCAATGTTGTCCTGAACAAAATATTTTCACAAGAAAGCACATGTGCACACAGAAATTCCTCCTGACCATGTGTTGAGCGTTGGATCTGCATGTGAAGATGCACAGGACTCAATGAACGGACGAAGTAAAATGTTTCACTCTCTTTGTAGTTATTGAAGCTTCTTAAAAGCTTCCACTTGCTACTTTTTCATTATCTCCCACAATAAGAATCACCTGCAGCTCAGTATCAAGCCCAGAACTTGGCTCCGTACAGTGGTAGATTTAGCAGAGATGCGTCCTGGCATAGGGACACAGAACCTACATGCAAAATTGCTCCACAATTACCTGCTCCTGTATGTCACCTGACAAGTGGATACTTTTACTTCCTCATACGTCTATGTAACAATAGTTTCCATTCCTGGGGTTTGTGTAGGTTAAGAAGAAGTCATACAAATAATACCTCATACTCAGCTCATCACCTTTTCAGCTCTTGGTAACACAGTGTTACAGTGCTAACACTGAAGCAAGTTATTTCATTCACAAGAGAAGACAACTGCCCAGAATTGGGAGAGCTAAAACGATACTATAGAAACGAGAACTTAATTCCGTAAACAAAACCAAAAACAAACAAACAAACAAAAACCCTCCAGCTTTTGAACATATCACTCCGAACAATTCGTAGAGGAAGCCTATTTTCTCTCTTCCTAATTGGAGGATTGCATTACCTGAGTCCCCAGTTTAATGCAGTTTGGCTACTAATAATTGACCTGAAGACATAAAAGTTATAGACAACAAAGTTTAAACATGTGCCTGTGGTTGCGGTCCCTGGTAGGAAAGCAAGTAGGCTGTGGGGCAGGTGTGCATGTGTGTGTCCAACTAATCTTATGAATTTTTTTTTATTTCTAGTTTAGTTTAGCTAGAAATCAATTAACTGAAGCCTGGATGCAATATTGTTCCCTTTTGAGAAAAGCAGGTGTCCCCAGAGCTCACATCTTGGTCGACACAGTGTTCTGTACTTGCAAAATATCTGCAAATGACTCAAAAATTGATTTTAGAGTATTGCAAAGAATTGGTGAGGTACCTTGCAGAAGTCATATTCTTCTAAATAAAGTTGAATATAAGAAGTTATGAGGTCTCTTTGCATTCATTTATCCCCAATGTAATAAGAATCTGAGAACTTTCAAGCCAAAGTTGTTTTGCACTTGGTGTTTTACTGTACATTTATTGTTTATTGTATATTTCCTGTAAATCAATAGTGTGATAATGGCCTCTTTTTCCAGTTGAGAAAAATGGTATTTGATAAGCAAAGATAAGAGTTAATAAGTAATGCATCAAAATTCAGTCATATTTCCATGACTCTACAAGTCCTTTTGGTATCTTCACAATGTTTTGAGCCCATAAAAGTGATTATGAAGGTGATGGTGTTATACACATTCAAATTATATAATTTAACACCTCACATTTTAATCTTTAAAAAATAATTGACTGACAGTTTTGAGTCTTTTTCTCAACTCATGTTCATTACCGATGTTATTAAATTTTATTCTTGGCACCCAATGAGCTTAATTCACTCTCAATGCACCATTTTGGTAGTAAGATGGTCAAGAGTATCTATAATTCTTTGTTATATTAAAAGTTTACCTTCCTGGAGTTTATACCAAAGACAACTTCTCATTTTATTGAAGTTTACTTCACAGTATTGTAAAGATAAAACTAAGAAGACTCTATAGTTATTAAATATTTGGACATCTGGTTATGTGATTTTCAAACTAAATATTGGAGTTTTAATAGATGCGTTTTGGAAGGAGTAACATAATCAGAATGATTTCTCATAGGAAAATAAATGAAACATTTTTCTTTCCTTCTCTGAGAAGCCACAAGCTTGTTCCACATTTAACATATATCAATAGGTAGAGCTGAAATCACAAGCTATGTTATGTAATATCTAAGTGGAGCAAATGAGCAAATGCTCATCGAAGTACTTTTTTTTTTCTTTTCTGGAAGTAGTGTCATACTATAGAAATAGTGCTTGCTTTAGAGATAGAACAGACTAAACATGTTGGTTTTGTTATTTATTTCATAGAATTATAGAAGTTAACTTTTCTTTCTTGATTATAACTTTCTCTTTTTTGGAGACACGGTTTTGCTCTGCAGACCAGGCTGGTCCTGGGCTCACTGTGGAGCCCAGGCTGACCTTGGACTCATGGGAATCCTCCTGTATCAGACTCCTCAGTGCTGGGATTATAGGTGTGCACCACCACGTCTGGTTCACGTGGTGCTGGGAATTGAACTTGAGTACTTAGTGCTTGATTTATTGCTTGCTAAGGGAGCACTTTAACCACAGAGACATTCCACTAGTCTCTTTTACCAGATGAATAAACGAAATTATAAATCTCCCATATGACACTAAAAAACTAAAGAACTTTTAATAAGGACATATTAAACACTAGGTTAAACTCAATAAATATTTGATACTGTAAGTATTCTTAGTGAATGTGAATGGTTTAAAATGCATTAGAAAATGTGCTTATGAATTTCAGAATTTTCATTCTACAGACCAAATATAGTTTTCCAAATCTTAATTATCCTCAGAATCTTGGGTAATCATACAACTACTACACTGGCCAGTTTCCAGTTGCTGGAGGGGAAAAAAATACATTACTTGTAATTTAAAAGAGAAGAGGTTTATTTGGTTCATGGTTTTAGTAGGCTCAGTCCATATAGGACTGGTTCAAAGAAAGAAATGAATATTGGAAAGGCCAGGAAAAGGAGAGCTGCTTACTTCATGCCACATGAGATTTAGAGAGAAAAAGCAGAGGCCAGGGACAAGAATATACCTACTGGCCTGAGTCACTGCCTCAGCTATCTATCTCCTCCAACGAGGCCCTACTTCCCAAGGACACATTCAGCAGCAAATTTATCAGCTGATTAATCCATAGTATAAATACAGCATTCCCATGTTTCGGTGACTTTCAAAAATATCTTTGCTGACCACGAGAGATTGTTGAGGACACTGCAGATCTAAAACACAATATTCTTCCCTTGGAACACAAAAAGCTCCTGTCCATCCTATTATGCAAAACATATTTAGTCCATCTCCAAGAATCACAAAAATCTTAAGTATTTCAGCATTGTTGAAAAGTCCAAGTCCAAAATTTTCCCCAAGAGCCACGACAAATCCCTAGTTGTAAGCCTATGAAAACAGAAAACATAAGGATACACTTCTAAAAGACAATGGCTCAGCATAAACATTTTCATTCCAAAAGAGAGGAATAGGTGTGATAGAGAAGAACTGGGCCAAATTAAGATTAAACAACAGCAGGGCAAATATGGAATCTTGTAACTCTATTTTAGCAGCGGGGCAGGATATGTTAAGTTCTATGACACTGTGACAAATGTTTGTCCAGTACCTACATGATCTCTTTTGAAATTTGAGTGAAAGCCTCTGTGGTGTCATAACCTTTGCATTCTACGTACCTGATAAAATTGATCCACATGGATGATGCTGAGGTCAGCTGCTAGCTTGAGCAGTCATTGAGCTCCTTTGGACCATAGATTCTAAAGATTTGGGTAGCTGATCTCAGGGAAATACTTGCCTAAGTATCTCTAAATTAGATAGCTTTCTTGGAACTCCTGTTTAAAAGTAAAATCTTTTTAAAGGAATTTGTTTTTGTTAAACCTTTGAGCTTGAAATGGATAGGGTCTAGCTATCTCACAATTTTCCTTCAAGGCACATTTCTGTTATCTTGGTACAAAATACTTAGCTTCTTTTTGATATTGATATTATCATCAGCCATGCCCATCACAAATTTAACAGTATTTATTTTCTCCTCCAACTGCAAATTTTTGAAATCATTCAGCTCTTGTCTTTTTGTTCATAATTGTTATTACAGATTAATAAAAGTGGCCAGATGTATCCATGCTACAGTCTGAACTTTGGGCTCTCATGATGTTTCCAGCATCAGATGCACTAGTTCACCACGTTTATATTCAACGTCATGAAGCGTTAAAACATGGTCAAAATATAGACAAATTCTTTGCCAGAATGAAACCTGCACAACCTCTAGTTCAGTTTCTAATACAGTCCTAATTTCCATCTCAAATCTCATGCGTCTTGCCTTTACTCTACGCACGCCTATCAGCATTCTGGACTTCTTAGGGCCAGCAAAGATTGCACATTACAGCACTCTAAGACCTCTCTAGCTGGCATCTCCAAACCTTCCCAAACTCCTCCCACACTCCGGTTCCCAAAACATCTTAACTATATAGTCAGGTGCAGCCACAGCAACGATCCCACTCCAATATTCTGTCTCAGTCAGGTTCCAATTGCTGGGACAAAATGGTTGACACAGACAAATAAAGGAAGCAGAGGCCAAGGCTCATAATTTCAGTCATTTCAGTCCACAGTCAGCAGTCTCCAATGGAGAAATGTCACTGTAGACGGGCCTGATGGAAGTCAGCTGCTCACAATCTTGCAGCCAAAAAGCAGAGAGAGAAGAGAAGAGCTGGGGACTTGAATATCATCTTCCACATCAAAACCCAGGCGACCCATCTCCTCTGCCCAAGCTCCAGCTCCCAAAATCACATTCAACTATGAACCTCCCTGTATATTAAATCACTGATAACTGTAGTCCATCAGGATCCAATCATTTGTCAAAGGTCCAGCCTCTGGGTTTGGGGGATGGGGAAAATTAAATAAGCTAAAACAACCACACATTTCATTTAGTGTTAAAGACTACTTGCAAATTTTACAGAGAATACCTCATCTCTGTCAGTGGAAGCCTCAGCACACCCCCTGTGTGACAGCCCTTGTTAGATTATTCCTCCATCATCGCATGTGTCTCATGAGAGAAAAAGAAGAGTCTCTTTTCTGATAACTCTCATATTTTTATATCTTTATTTTTTAACTGGTTGCCATGGCTCTCAATGTTCAAGTCTTGCAAAAGCAAAGGAGCAAGCGATAAATATTTTTATGTGAATTCAAAAAATTGATTTCTAAGTAGTAATTTGAGAAGCAAAGGAAAGAATAAAATGGAAAAAAACTTAGTCCATATTTTTAGTACATAGTTTAAAATCATAAATTTAAAATAATAAAACAACACATAGTTCAGCCAAAGTGACTATCTTGAAAATGTAATCTTCTCAATGAAAACAAGACTAATTCATATGAAAAATATAAATTATTAAGTGCAAAATAATTTTAGAAAATGAAATGTAGTTTATCTTCATTAGAATATATTTGTATCTGTGTGTATTATATAATAATATAGATAAATGGACTTGCATAGGAGAATGCCAAAATTCACGATGACTGATATGACAGATAATGTAATCTACCCCTGTGTTTTTTATATCAGCTTCTATCTCTTGATGGGAAAGCCATTTAATATCTGTATCTCAGTTTTGCCACACACTAAGTGAGAAATTATCATACTTATTTCAGTTGATTATGATGTATATAAAATGAGTGATATTATGGGTGAGTTTGCTAAAGATTTTGACATTCACTTAAATCTGTAAATTGTTATTTTCTCTTTTCACTCCTCTTCATTCTCCTCATGGGTAAGCAAATTTGCCTAGATATTCTGAAAAGCAATTACATTACAGAATACTTGAATGCACTTATCTCCTTAGAATTTAAGCATATACATACCATCCTCAGAAATGCTGCTAATAATGATTATGCTAATAAATATAGATCGATAGATAGATCAAGCTCTAGTGTTTTTCCTTGTTCGAGTATTTACCATTATATAAATATTACCTAATTTTCCTGTATATAAACATTATGAGGCCTGTATTATCTTCATGATTAGCTCTGAAAACTAAGTCCTAAAATTAAAATCCTTTCCTCAGGTGACATGGCTAATGTGTCAGAGACCTTTACATCAAGACTTGTTGATGGCAAGTTCTGTACTTTTACATCTCCATGGTTACCCACAGTTGTCCACTTCAAAGTACTTTTTTAGCAAATTAAAATACCTGTGACCAACATATTTAAATAATATATATTATATCTGATGCTTAGAAGAGTGAATTCCAATAGAAAAGATACTCAAAATGTAGTAAAACTTGGGCTTCAAATTTACTAGAGAAAATAATTTGTATAACAGTAATAGTTTTTTCTATTAGTCTAATGATTTTCTTTTATGTTATAGGATTTGCATTTCTACATATTCATGTTACTTTAGTACTTGGAAAAAAAAGATCTATTAAAATGTTTAAGTTCAGTTCTCAAATTCAGTGATGGAAAAATACACATGAAAATTATTTTCCAAATAACTCAGAAAATAATAATTTGCAATTCTACATGTTTAATTGTTTCATAAATTTTGCATTTTATTTTTATATCAAATTATTAGCAGTTTTGTTCTCCCACCTTCACATTTTATTGGCCATGAATCTCTAGAGTAATGGTAGGTGGTTTTTTTTGACCTTTTCAATGAAACAATCTGGATAATTATTAGTTACAATATTGACTATTAAGCATATGGTGAAAAATGGTGAACTGTATATAATATAAAAATGCTGAGAAAATGAATATTATTATTTTTAATTGAGGCTGACAAATACGCAGTTTTCGTCAGAACTGGGAATGTTTGTATTAACGAGTTTAAAAATTTCATGTTTTATATTCATATCTACCTATTTTTATTATATCAGTGATAGGCAGGGCTAAGATATGGCATTCCAGTGGCCTTGGGAACAGAAGTGGAATCAGGGTGGAGTCAAGGTCCCAGATCCACCTCAAGGCTCTGGAGCCTCCGGGAATAATAAAGGAGAAACAGCCAAGACTGACAGTTTATCCTTCCCCTCCAACTTTCTTCCAGATTCCCTAGGATAATCCGTGGGCTTACATCATTCTACGACCCCCACCACCACCAGAGAACTGCTTGAAACCACCTGAGCAAAAGCTTTATAAAGGGCTCGAGTCATTCATTCCCTCGGGATCCTCACTCAAGACCCCCCTCTCGACCTCTCCTCAAGAGCTTTACACTCTCAATTAACCCCTTCTTGTTTTAAGAAAAAAAATGGCATAAAAGAAAAATTAACTAAAATAAAACATAAAAAGTTAGAAGTTGTCAGTGTGGAATGACAGAGTAATGATACTGATAGACCTTTTCTGTCTTAGACTTAGTTGTTATATAGTTGCTATATTTGGCTTGCAAAACAAAGTTTTTTTGAAAAAAAAGTTTTTATCTTTTTTGCTGGAGGCTGGAAGTCTAAGATGAGATTCCCTGCAAGGTCAGGTTCTGGTAAGGGCTTTTGGCTTTCAAAACAGCCTATTTCTTACATTCTTACATGACAAAAGTAAATAAAGGAAAGGAAGAAAGAAAGAAAGAAAGAAAGAAAGAAAGAAAGAAAGAAGAAAGGAAGGAAGGAAGGAAGGATGCAATAAAAAACTAACTTTCTGGCTTTTTGTTTATTTGTTGAAGACAGTTAATTCCATTCATAAGGCCTTATCTTCATCACTTGATTAATTTACGTAGTTATTTCTCAAAGGACTCCCAACACCATCAAAACAAGGATTAGATTTTGTTCATGCTTTTAGAGAAAACATATTCAGTCTATGGCACTCTTTCTGGCAAAACAATAATTTACATGCTGAAAATTATTAAAGACTTGCCCTTTGAAGTTCTCTTGAAATGTCCTAAAAACAAAAACAGAGAAATATTCATTCAAGAAATCTTGGACTGAGAGTATAGCTCAGGCATAAAGCACTAACACCAAACATTTGAGTCCCAACACCATAACAACAAACACAAATTATAAAGTTTTGATTAAAAATGAGAGTTTAGTATTTGAGCCAGGACCTACACCCTTACTAGCAATTTTACCCACATGGATAAATGAGGATTGTACCACATCCACTTGCGTCTTGGAAATTACAGCCAAAAAGAGAGCTCCTCTTTCTTCAATTTCTTTCCTCTACTATGAAATCTTCCTGTAAAGAGAAGGCTGTTGTGGCCCCTCCTTTCTTTACTATCCTTGAATTCTTTTTCTGCTACCATTTGTTATATATATATATATATATATATATATATATATATATATATATATATATATTCAATACACAATGGTTACATTGAGCTGGAGTATTTGCTGCCCATATATATCATGTGGAAATTACAATCCTTTTCCTTCTGCACTCCCCCATTCTCTAACTCTCCCTATTACACCTACTTGCTTCCATAAAATGCTTTTCTCTGGGTTTCTCATATTAGAGAAAACTCAGACTGCAGACGTTCTCTTTCAGATCAAACTGACGAGACTCAGGGTTTGTTTCCCCACCAAGACCCACTCATAGGCCAGGATCTGTACTCCAAGCCCACGGAGTGGTAACAGGGTCCCACCTGTCCTATTCCAGCAGTTTCCACTGAAAGAAAACCAAGAACAGGCGCTGACAATTCGCCACAGCCATGTTCACAATCCCTGCTGCAGAAAACAGCGATGCTGGCAGAGCAAAACTAAGAGGAGGCTGATAATTCCACGACACAAGCAAAATCTGGAAACAGTCAAAAGCATAATGGAGAAAACTGAAGAAACTGAGAAGCCGGAGAGTCCTCAAGGGCCACTGTCAATGCTGTGGGCATGTGCACATTCACTGGACAAAAGTGTTTGCACCCATGTTTTAGCACGGTGCTCTCCCTGAGAGCAATTGGAATATGATGACATGAACATAACAGCCCCACACTGCACAGGGACTTGCTGCCAGAGGGCAGCGGCCTGCTAAATACAGCCTCACCGCAGAGAGATGAGAAAGATACACATAAATAGGTAAAGAAATAAATAAAATAAAAGCACACAGATGGAATAGCCAACTTAATATTAAAATATCACTTACCTTAAATGCGCATGGTCTAGATAAAATATTTAAAAAGTTAGAGGGTAAAAATGAACAAACAAAAAAGTCCAATCTAGCTATTTGCTCTCTATTCTCTCTATAAGAAACTTATTGTTAAGTACAGTAGCATAAGTGAGTTGAAAGTGGAAAAATTGAAAAGTTTATGCCATGAAAACTATCAAAAATAGAATGAGTGGTTATGTTACTATCATAAATATAAAAATAAAACCCACAAAGTATTGCCTTTGCAAAGAATGATGACATCGTCAGCCCACAAAGAAAGCATCAGAGGTAGATGCGTAAGACAAAATGTCAAATATATATGAAGCAAACACTGGTAAAGGACAGTAAGGATAAATCACTTCAAATTATTTATTTATTTTTATTTTAATGGACACAAAGAATAAAATAAGTACATATCAGTGAGAGTATCATGTAATGTTTGATGCATGTGTACATTTTCTAGTGAGGTTAAACACTTCTCTTCCTTTCAAATTTATCAACGTTTTGGGGTGAAAACTCAAAATTCTTTCTTGCAGCTATTCAAAACATGGCATGCAAATGCTTTCTATAATCATTATACTGTAGAATAGTAACCTTGACCCTCCTGTTCATATTGAACTACACCTTAGAACCCACTGATCTAACGTGTTCCCTTCCCTCCCTCCCAAGCTCTCTGGTGGCAGCCACCATTCTATTGACTCCACCTATGGGATCAACTCTGTTAGATTCCACACCGGAGTAGTATCACGTGCACTTGTCTTTCTGCGTCTGACTTATTTCACTTATCCTAATGATTTCTAGTTCCATCTGTGTTGTCACAAATGACAGGATGTCGTTTTGTTACGGCTGAATTAATTCAGATTTATATCTGGGGAATCCAGCCTATCCTCGACAGTTAATGTAACTATTTAGGAAAATCAGTAAAATTTATAAATCTTGAACATAAGCTGTCAAGAATTTCTAATTGGCATATAGAAACAGTCTAGAAAATAACAGAAATTCTTTTTTTTTTCTCAAAAACCCATGGAACACTGAAAATGCCAAAAAGTATAGAAACAGAGAGGTGTTCAATGCCTGTTGAGGGTGAAGGTCGAATGGGAATGGAAATAAACAGAGTAAAAAAAGAGGGTAAAAGGTTATTACTAGATGAGCCTGGTATTTAAAGAAATTGATGAATATTTCCATGACATACATGTCAGTATCCTGGCTATGAGAGTGAACTGTAGTTTTGCAAAGTGTTACCACTGACAAAAGTGGATAAGGCGGCAACAGGAATTATTTATCTTACTTCTAATTAAATGTGAGTCTCTAGTAATTTCCCACTGAAAAGTTTCATATAAAAATATGTTAATTTACTTTCCAACCTGAGGATACATTTCATGTAGTGCATGAGTTTTACAGTAAATTTATTTTATCTTGTGAAATTAGTACACACACACACACACACACACATATATATATATATATATATATTTTCCATTAAGGTGTAATATTTGAAAATACTAATATTTTGTTCTTTTATGCGTGGCCTTACATTATTCCTGAAAATTAAAAAAATTCCATAAAGATAAAAAACTATATATATTTATATATATTTAATTATTATATATACTAATATACATTAGTATTTTATTGGCACTCTTTAAACATTTATTTTGCACCCATTTTATGTAATACGCAGTGTATTTTGAGGAACATTTCTAATACCATTGTACCATAAGCTACTAAAGCAATATTCTTTGAGCAGTGTTGAAAATTTAATGCATGTTCGGATTCTGTCTTGCCTGACTTGCAGATCCATTTAAAATGATCTACTGCTGTGCACTGTTATATTTTTCCTGTGCTTTGAGCTGACTCATTCTGTGCATGTGACAGAATTAATGGTTCTATGGGAGTTGAAAGATGCTGGAAGAAAGAGCAGCTGATTTTGAAGATTTAGTTTCCTGTTTGATAACCTTATCAGTACAACACCAGATGTTACAGTAATCATTTTCTCTGCCAAAGCAACTGCAATTTTTATGTGGAATACCTAATTGGTCATCATGAGGGCTGTATTACTGTCAACTACAGGAAAAGTCATAGAAGTTGGACTCGAGTAGGCAGCGGATTATTGCTACATGGGGCCCTAGGAAGCGTTGAGGCACTTTTAATTGCCTTGAAACCAACAAAACGAAATGAGTCCAAATTTCTCTGATGTTTTTCCTTAAAAGCTACAAGAACTTTAAAATCTAGTGAGAGCTCAAGTTTGACAGCTAACTAATTGTTATTGAAATTGATTTCTAAGCTTTCAATGAATTTATGGCTTCCATAACCAAATTTAATAAAAATTTAAAAAATTTTTGAAGGGACAACCAACATCCATTAATATAAAAGACAGCAGAAAAAATAAACTAGTTTAGCTTATATTCACTATCAAATCTTGTTTGAAGCACTTTATTTTGCATTCCGATGCCTCAAATGAAATAAAATAGAACGTTAGTTCACTGCGTCAGGCCCTATCTTCCCAACGACAATTTCTCCAGCTTTTCTGCCGTGCTCTACAGGAATCAGTTGCACTTGAATAAATATTCTGTTCTACAAAATAGTTTGTAAATAGATTTGTGCAAATATAGATACTGGGTAACTTGGGCTGAGAGAATAACTCAGTGGCTTAGGTGCTTGTCTAGCAAACACAAAACCCTGGGTTCCATTCTGCAACACCGCACAGACTGTGTCTGGAGTTTCAGGACTCTGATGCCAGCGCTCCAGAGGTTGAGACAGGAGGACTGCAATGAGAGGCTAGTCTGGGCACATAATGAGTTCAGGACCAGCCTTGATACAGAGCAAAATCCTGTCACGAAAATAAACACATATATAAATAAATATTGGGTATCTCAAGCATTATGCTATATTTTTGTTTTGCAAAGTCTATTTACTCTTTAGAAACAAATGGAGCAATAAGATCAATTAAGTTTTAAGACATTTAAATTATTATGTATAAAACTTACATGTGTGCCTTCTGGTTGTCAAGGGCATTCACACATGCTTATATTGTGTTTGGAGAAGTAGAGACTGAAATATGACTCATTTTAAATGAGTTTTTATTTCAGCTTTGAGTTTAAGAACACATAAATTCCATATTAGATACTTTCCTTTATTTGCACTTGTTTTACTAGCATACTTAATGATAACATTTATATTCATCTCAAGGAATTAGTATCTACGTATGTTTACATTTTAATCATTTTCATTTCCGCTTCCTCTATTTCTCTTGTGTCCCTCTATCATCAGATCAACTTCTTAGGTCTCCGAAGTCTACCCGTACTCTGTAGTCCAGACTGGCACTGAACTTAATATGAAGCCAGGTTAGCCTTTTTAAATCATTATTTTTGTGAGTGTCATAAGAGGGACACCCATCTATTCTCTGTCTTTCATACTTGGTCCATTTCACCGAGCATTATTAACTCAAGGTGGCCCAACTTTTCTTTCAAAAGCTTCGTATCTGTCTTTCTTTGGTTGTGAAGCATTTCATTGGGTATAGCAACCACATGTTCTTTGACCATTCCTCTGTGGACGGGCAGGCAGTTAGGTTGTTCCCAGGATTTGACTATTATGAATCGTGCTTCTCTAAACATGGATATGCATGTGTCTTTTTGATATGTTGACTTTATTTCTTTTGGGAAAATGGCCAGTAGGGAAGTAGCTGGATCAAATGGACTTTCTATTCTCAGCATTCTAAGGAATCTCCAGACTGCTTTCCATCATGGTTATACCAGATTACATTCCCACCAGCAGTGGAACAGAGTTCCTTATTTTCTGCACCCTTGCCAACAATTGTTTTTTGAATTCTTGGTATAGGCCTTTCTCACTGAGGTGAGGGAAACCTCTATGTTGTTTTTATTTACATTTCTCTGATAGCCAATGACAAAAAAAAAAAAAAACACTTTTCATATGCTTGTTAGCCATTTGTACTTTTTCTTCTGTGAAGTTTCTTTTCATTTCAGTTGCCCATTTCTTGACGGGGTTGTTTATTTTAGAAGATTTAATGCTTTTAAGTTCTTTGTATATTCTAGATATTATGTCTGAAGTGTTACTGGTAAGTATCTTTCCCACACCATGGGTTTTCTCTTCACCTTGTTGATTGTTTCTTTTGCTATGCAAAAGCTTTTTAATTTAATGTAGTCCCATATGTTGGTTCTTGCTGAGATTTCTTGTGCAGCTGACAATCTGTTCAGAATATCCTTTTCTGTCTCTATGTCTTCTAGGGTTTTACCTATGTTGTCTTCCAGTAAGTTTAGTGTTTCTGTTTTGATGTCCAGTTCTTTGATCCATTTTTATCTGATTTTAGTGTGTGACGATAGATACAAGTCTAAGTTCATTCTGCTGCCTGTGGAGACTCAGTTCTTCCAGCTCCATTAGTTGAATATACTTTCTTCTCTCCAGTGGATTGTTTTGGCCCCTTTGTCAAAGATTCGGTGACTAAAGTTGTTTGGGTTTATTTCAGTGTCCTCAGTTCTGTTCCACAGGTGCTTTTGTGTATTGTTATACCAGTACCATGTAGATGCAATTGCTGTTACTTTGTAGTAGTTTTTGAAATCTGGGATTGTGATTCCTCCAGGTTCACTCTTATTACTTAGAATTGCTTTAGAGATTCTGGGTCCTTTATGTTTCCATATAAATTTTAAGGTTGTTTTTTTCACGTCTGTGAAGAATGTAGTTGGTATTTTGATTGGTATTGCACTGAATTGCACGAAACGATTTTAATAAATCAACATAAAACTCTCCCTTGAAAGACTTTTGCTCCAAAATACATATTTACATACTTTTCCTGAAAATTATTTTAACTCATATGAATAGTAAAAATATGTAATATACATTAAATGTGTTATTTTTTTTTGTTGTTGTTGCACCAAGAATTGAGCCCAGGGACTTTGCACTGAGCTATATCCTTAAACCATTTCATTCTTCATTTTGAGACAGGGTCTGGCCAAGTTACTAGTTGTTCAAACTGGACTTGTACTTGAGATCCTTCTGCCTCAGCCTCTCAGAGTTCTGAGAATACAGGCAGCAAAACTGGGCTTGATCTTAGGTCTTTGTTAGGCATGCCAGTAAGTCTAAACTATTGTAAAGTTTTTAATTGATTATGAAATTATATCTCTAGTATTTTTGTTTTTATTAGATATTGGCATTCTAATTCAAAAAGTTATATCAGAGACTCAGCAGCTTAAATCAAAGTAATAAATATTGAGCTATATTTTCTATATGTAGCTGATTCTAAATCTCAGAATATTTATACTACCCCTACGACTCTTTTGAGAAAAATCTGGATATAACATTTCTTCTCTTTGTGATGTCATTTCAATTAATACTTTAACTTAATAAATTTTTTTATGCTAGAAGTCAGTATGCTTAAGGACTTGCCAAATATTAAACTTTAGCGTTGTAGTTTTAGGGGCCAGAGATATGGCTTGTAGCTTGTCTGGCTTGCTTAAGGACCTGGGCTTGAACACTGTACTGCAAAAATAAATAAATAAATAAAATCAGCATTATAAGGATACTCAGTATTTTATCAAAATTTCCAATTCAACGTCCTTTTAAAAACAAGATATATTTTGATATCAGCATGCTTTTTAAGATGTTAAAATTTAATATTTAAAGCTGCAAATGGTATTTATTTTCCTGGTGACAGGAGAGATTAAGATTTCACACTTATGAGACAGAAAACGCATTCCTGCGATGGCTTTCTGTAAAAGGAGTTTCACTATGTAACCTCTTGGCTAGGTTCATAATGGGTACTTTGGTGACAATTACATCATCTTTAGCCATTTCTATTTTTACCAAAAACATTAAATTTATATGTTGGAAAATAATGAATTCCAAATTAGCTCTGGAATTATACAGTGTCAATCCACCTCTGAATTTAAAACATTCAAATACCATTACGGGTTACTTTTTAGCAGAACAGTAACTCTGAGACACAAACAACTGAAACAAGCTGAACCGAAAGGGAAGGGAATCAGATGCCTGCACAGGCCTTATCCATTTTTTTTTTAAACAAATGTTGAGATCTTCCACTCCTTTCGAAGGCAATATCCACAGTGGTACCCAAATGTAAACTTCCCCTTTTAGAACTGTCCAGTGTTGTTGGCCTCTTTGCTACCAGCTAAGGGTCAGAGAAGAATGCAACCCTTCTAGAGCCAGGAAAATATTGTGAAGAAGAATTCAGATGACCCAATTTTTAAAGTGACTGAAACATGGCAGAAATTCACGGAACACATTCTGAGTCAGTAAATGAGGGCTGACACTGTTGATGTTTCTTGTCTAATAATACACATGTTGCTGTTTCCTAAATGCTGGTGGCCCACTTGAAACTGAAGCTATTTGTCCTCTTTCTTATTATGTCCTAAGTACTTGCAAATGTTGTTTTTTTAAAGACATACACATTTGATAAAACAATTTAATGATATTTATTATTTTGAAAATAACCAATTAATTTTAATTTTAGAAGCTTTAATTGATTATATTACTTAAATAGCTATTTCCAGAAATTAAAAAAAAACAAAGGTGGTTTCAAATTGTTTCTGAATTACACAGTTTAATTTAGTAGTGTCTGTTTTTATCTCTGCAGCCGGCCATATCCCCACCACACTACATCCAACATGCCAGCAAGTAAACACATTCCGTGTAGCAAACAAAGAGCAATGTGCACCAGCCCTTGCTCCCTCTAGACAATGTCGGGGTCATCTTTTATGACAGAGCCTATACCTGCTCAGGTTGAGTGCAATAACTGGGAATGCAGTTTTTGATAATACTCAACCATAACTACAAAATTTATTACTGGAAACGTGGAAAGAACAGAGTTGTGTGTCATACAAAATTATTGTCTCATCATTCAAAATATGTATCTGTGGTTGGCCATGAGACAGGATTCACTGGAGGAGAAAACACTCAGCAGCTGAAATGTGCAGTCCATGAGAGCGTCATTGGATGGGGCTTCCAGTGTCCCCTTCTCTAAGATCACACACTATTCTTCTTGGAAGGTTAGTTCCTGTCACAATTATTTTCTGCAAAGTTGTTTTCAGCAATGAAATTTAATTTTTTGTCTCACTCAGAGACAGTGGCTTTGATCTTCTCTAATACTGTTTTTTGAGGGACTAGGTGCTTTGTGATATAAATCATCTTCAGCTTTAGGTTATGACAATCTGGAAAAATTATTTCAATATGTTAATATATAAAATTAAATGAATTTTTCCAACTAGGAATCTGCTCAAGATTTAAACATGCATATGGCCCCTTTACTCTAGAATGTTGTCTTAGTTACCTTTTCATTGCTAAGAGAGAATATCCAATATCCACAACTTAAAAGTAGAAATATTCATAAACTCCCATTTTCAGAAGATTATAGTCCACACATGTATGGTCAGCTGGAAAATGATGGAATCACACAGCAAGGCTAGAGGCGGGTCCTGGCCCAAAGCTGGAGTTAGACACAGAGTTCCTCAGGGCATGGCAGAAGAGAAAGCCAAATCTGGGAGGAAGGGTAGAAGCTGTCCACAGCCCTCCAGGACAACCCCAAATATCTGCCTCTTCCAGCCAGGTTACACCTCCCAACAGTACACAGTAGCTGGGGATATTGAGGATTTTGGGGGACACTCCACATACAAACCACAATAAATGTACTCTAAGTACTTACAGAAATGGTAATCTACACATATGTGAAAATGTGTATTTAGTAGCTTAAATTCACTATTTGTTCAAAATTCAAATTTTCTTCAGAATGGTCTGGTATGTCCATCTTGTGTTCCACATTGTTTTTCTTCTTTTTTAGTGTTGTAATTAAAAAATAAAAAGGAATTTTTAATACTTACATATGTTTGTTAACTTTTTTTTTCTCTATGTTCCAAGACAGTATACTCATCACTCAAACAAACAAATCAAGAAAAGAAAAACAGTAAGTCACAGGTTGCATACCCCTTTGTAAACTGAGATTAACAGATGATTCTGGTGATGACTTAGAAGACCTAAATATTGATGAAATGTTGACAGTAAATATTACACTCATGAAGTTTCAGGTGAAGTTAGAAATCCACTGGAAATTGGACATGAGCTCACCCTTATACACATATCAAAGAATTTGTGAGAATTATTTCCATGCCCCAACAATGTGATAGGCTAGTTTGCCTGATTGAGGAAATTCTAAAGTAAAATAGCGTCAAGACAGAAAGATGGAAAATACTGACTTCTATTGGCTAATTTGTGTGTGTTTGTGCGTGTGTGTGTGTGTGTGTGTGTGTGTGTGTGTGTGTGTGTGTGTATGTATGTGTGTGTTATTCAGGAGCAAAGAAAAGCCAAGTTGGAAAGTTTAGGGAATTTGCAACTTCTCTAGAAAAAGTGAACCTTTAAACACGAGGCCAAGGAGAGCGCAGAGACTAGCGCTACCAGGAAGAAGCCAAGCAGGTTGCATCAGAACTGTAGGAGAGATGCTTTGAGAGCATCTCAGGAATGCACAAGACCCCTCTCATTGAGGGCCCAGGAATGAAGAAATCAAAATGTGTCTTCGAGACTTTCCAAAACAGGGTTTGTGAGAAGAACATTTGGGGACACCCTGCTCACCAGGAACACATCAAAAATCATTGTGTGTTCAACCCAAAGAGAACACAGTGGCCGACGCATCTTTGATTCAAATGCATACTTCAGGACAGCTACAGACCATGTTATCATCCACTCACTACTATTTTTGCAAGTACGAAAATGAAAAAAAAAAACACGTGGTCATAGGTGCTTTCACTGAAATTTCAAAGGAAAATCCGATAGGCCAGGTAGTGTGTGTCAGAGTTTTGGGTTCCAGGCAAACAGTCCTGCTCATCCTCCAAAGGGCGATGTGTGTAGCTGTGAGAGTAAAGCAAACAGAAGTTATAATGGTGTCCAGGAAGCTATAAAAGGACGACAAGGAGCAATAAATCCATGCTGTGGTCGCTTTTTCAAGACACGGTCTTAATCTGTAGCCCGGTCTCGTCTTGAACTTCCTGGTGTAGCCCTACCTGGCCATGGACTCAGAAAAATCTGCCTGCCTCACCTTCCCCAGTGATAGGGTGACAGGCGTGTGCTCCCATGCCAGGTTTATGTGCTGCTGGGAAACCGCACTCAGGGCCATTTCTCTAGCCCTGTCTCTGTGTTTTAATGGCTCACTGAGCAGTGAGCTTTCATGACATAAAATAAAACTCCCTGAACTGGATTTTCTTTAATTATGAATTTTCTGATTAACTTATATTTTACTAGACCAGCATCCCTTTATCACATGCACAACTTCACAAATGTTTTTCACGGTAGACTAGATTTAGAAGTTCAGTGTTTCCCTTTCCTACTCAATCGGCATTCAAAATTTGATGTCTTATTCTCTGTTGTTCTACTAGGAAGTCTGAGATATTTTTCTTGAATTTGGCTCAAAAGGGCTGTTGAGAATTCTACTCCAGTGAAAGGAAGAAGTTATGATTTATGTTAGCAATAATGAATATCTTCTCTTGAATAATGTATTTTATTGATAGCAGTTATCTAATTTTTCCTGTCATTCTTTTTGACAGATAATTATTAGCTTTATGAAAGTAATAAATAGTGGAATTTAGTATTAAATATTTATTGCGTTTCATACAAAATTCCCAATAGAACACATTTTATTGGCAAAGTTTGTTGCAAACTATAAAGACAGTTCAGACTCTACAGCCACATCCTGCCTCTGGCTGAGCAGCAGAGATATAATTAATTTTCTGTAAAAAGCTCCGGACTTGACTACAAACATGAAGCTTTTGAAGTATTGCACCCCTGGGAAGAAACAGTAAATTGTGTTTCCCTTACATGTACACATTTGCAAAATCACCTCATTACATGATTCAACAACATGGAATTTAAAAATTATACCTTGCTATGATGCTTGGGGAGTTTCTCCAGAACCCTAGTCTGACAGATGATGCATAAAAATAGCTTATGTTCCTATAGATTTTTCTTTTTTTTTTTTTTTTGATTTCTAAAGAATTTACTTAATGATACCTTGTAAACATCCTTTCCCCTTTGCGCCGTTCCTTCTACTTCTACAGGCTCTGGCAATCACCATTTCACTTTTAACTTCCGGGAGTTCAACTTTTACAATTTGCTATCCGAAGTCTGGTTATATGAGACTTGTCTTGCCCAGCCAATTTCACTGAACATAGCGGCGTCCCATTCGTGCCTTTATCGTTAATGAGTATTCATTACTTTAGTTACCAGGGAATATTCCATTGAGTCTGAGGACCATATTTTTTAACAATTTTATTGATAGGCTCTTAGTATATTTCCAATACTTGGCTTTTTGAACAGAACCTGCCATAAACACACTTGCTGGTCTCTCTCCAGCACACCTACCAGGTTGATGTTTTGGACACACTCAGTATTGGGTTGCTGTATTATATGGTATTTCTTCTTTTAAACAGGAAAATATGTATTATTCTCCATAACAACTGTACTGAGTGTGAAATGTTCTCTTTATCCATGTCCCCTCCAGTACTTATCTTTTCTCTTTCAGTTAATAAGCCATTCTTATTGGAGGGAGGGGACATCTTTTCATGGCTTGATTGGCATTTATTGATTCTAGTCAGAATGTTTCCTACACTTGGTAGCTATTTGTATGTATAGTTACATTCCTTCTATGGATAATCTGTCAATAGCATTCACTATGAAAGAATATGAATGTTGTCAGATGATTTTTCTGCATTTGAGTCGATCGTATATTTGCCATTCATTTTGTTGAATTCTTTTTGCTCACAAATGTTTATTTCTTTTGATATGGAGAAATAGTCTTCACTTTTCTTTTAGGATAGAGATTATAGAGAGTCATTTTCTCAGCTTCTGTTTGCTTGTGAATATCTTTATCTCTGTCGTATTTCTAAAAAATGGCTTTGCTGAGTACAGACTTGGTGTTTGGCAGTTTACTTTCAGTACTACATAAATCTCAAGCCCTTTTTCGAAAACTTTATAAAAGGTTTTCTGCTTAGAAATCTAATGTCAGCCAAATGAGAACATCCTTATTTATTTTCTCTGACAGCTTTCAGAATCTTCTGTGTCTTTCTTGGTAGAGCACTTGATCATTTGATAGCATAGGTCGGGCTTGCCCAGATTAAATCGAATGGTCTTTGATCTGCCCATACATGAGTAACTATATCCTTCATTATAGAAGACAAAATGTTTTCATGAACTTTTGAATAAATTTTCTATCTTTTTTATTTATAAGTCTCCTTTAAATATCATTAATCAGAATATATGGTGTGGGATAAGTGGATATCAAGAAGAGAAAGACTGAAATTGAGCACATTCCACATACTGTACACAAATAAATAGCTCAAAAGTGAACACAAACCTATACATAAGAGTTAAAACTTTTGAAAAGAAAACACAGGCACAATATTTATGCCACAGAGCTAGACAATGGCTGTTTTCTATGTGACAGTAAACATAAACATCATCAAAAGCAATTTGCATAACATGATTCTTTTATTTACAGGGTTATCATGGATAATGTTGAAAAAATGGGTGGGGACTGATCTTTTTGAGAAATTGACTTCATTTTCTTTGATATATTTTCAGAGCTCGGATTGCTGATAGTTATCTTTTTTATTTTTAAATACCCTTGTAATATTTTTCGTAATTATCAATTTTTGTAGCCATTCCATGACATGTAAGGCTGTCCTAGGGTTTGTTAATGAATTAATAGATAACAAGCGTTATATTAAGGGGAATAGTATGTCATTATTAGAAGGACTTCTGCCTCATTAAACAACACAGATGAACCAGAAAACTATGCTGAAAGGAATAAACATATATATATATATATATATGACATATAATCTCACATATATGTAGAATATGAACATTTTATGCAGATGATGGTGATATTTCAGGGAGGACTGTAGAAAATGTTATTTAATGTGTACAAACATTATAATATGAACAAGTTTGGGATGTAGCTGGCAGTAGATGAGTTTATTTGATTGAAGTTACCACAAAAGGTATACATATATTAAATTATGTTACAATCATTTAAAATTATGTATATATAAATATTATCAATTGGCTGGTTTTAAATCAAAATAATAAACTGAGCTCCAGTGAAATTAAAAGTATTGTGATTTTCAAGGATCACACTGAGAAATGAAAGACGATTCTCAAAATAGGAAAATTATTTGCAAACGATTTCTGTAAAATGTAAAGTTACACTTATGCAGATATAATAAAAGTACTGTTACAATTCAACACTGAAAAAAGCTAAATTGAAAACAAGCAAAGCATTATGGAAGTTTCTCTAAAGATTGGAAATAAATATCCCCTTCAATTCAGTGATAGCTCTTCTAGGAATTTTCGCAAAAGTTAAAAACATCATATAACAGAGATACATGTATACCCATGTTCATAGCAGCACAATTTACAATAGCTAAGGTGGGAAAGACACCAAAATATCCATCAACAAATCAATGAAAACCGAAATTGCGGTATTTATGCGCAATGGAATATTACTCATCTATACAGACAGATAGGTTGGAGGCGTGTGTAAGTACATTGGTGCAAGTTGGGACCATCATGCCCAGTGAAGTGAGTCAGAAGCAAGTGAAATATTGAATGGTTTTCCTAATATGAGAAACCCAGATCACAATGATTTCATAGAAATAACTGAGGAGAATAATTGGAACTGGAAGAGAGGGGGCTGAGGAGGGAGGGTCAAAAAGGGGGAATGGAAGGATTTATAATTTTGCCACATTATGCATATGCACAAAATACTTAATACCAATGTAAGCTTTATGCATTGCTTTTATACCTATCAATAAAATGGGGAAAGATATAATAAAAACAAGCAAAAGATTGAAAAAACTCTTTATAGAAGACACACAAATAACCAAGAAGCATATAAAAATAACCACTCTCATTGGTTACTAGGTGAATAACGCTAAAACCAGAGTAAGGCCTCATTAAATGTTCTGCTGAGTGTTTCCAAAAAACAGATGATGACACAGTGTTTAGAAATGAAATAGAAACATTGGAGCTGTTCCTGCTATTGGTCATATAAAGTGGCAAAGCCTCTTTGAAAAACCAATAGCTCTTTAAAATGTTTATAGGTTTATAAAGTGTTCATAGTGCCTCATAGGTATATGTACAGGACAATAGTAATATTTTCCTGAACAAAAACTGTACAAAAATGCTCAGCATTCTCTGTAATAATCCAAAGTGGAAACACCCAAGTACACATCAGTGATGTCAATCAGTCATGATCACAAATGGCGAAATCTTGCACTGATTTTGTTCAATCAAATACGTGTTATCCCATAATCAAAATTTAGACATGCTGCAAGTGGAACTTTGAAATCGTTATCATAATTGAAAGAAGCCAATTAAAAAATGCCACCTGTTGGGGATGGAGGAATGGCTCAGCGTTAAAGCGCTTGCTTATCAAATGTTAAATCCGGCGCTAAATACTCAAGCTGGATTTCCCATCACCACATAGGCCGGACTTGGTGGCACATGCTTATAATCCCAGGAGGCTGAGACAGAATTGCCTTGAGTCCAATGCCAGTCTTGGTTCCATAGTGAGTTCAGGACCAGCATGGGCTGCAGAGTGAGACCATGAATCAAAAATAAATAAATAAATAAATAAATAAAAAGCCAAATGTTACATAATTCCATACACAATAAATGTTAAGAATGCAGATTTTATAATGATAAACTAGCTTTTTTGTTACTAGAAGATAGGGAATGATTTTTTATAGGTAGCATATTGTTTTAGTTAGGGTTGTAAATATTGTGAAATTATATTATATTTACAAATGCATAACCTCCTGATGTATTTAAAACAATGAATTACCTACACTTCAAGCTGATTAACTACATGATACATGAATTATATCTCAATAAATTTAAAAACAAATTGCAAAACACAATGCTTAAGAATACTGAGACAGAGGATATTAAAAATATTATATTAAACGTACTTAAGCTTCTGTATTCTTATTTAACAATTAAGAAAATACATTAAACATGTGTTTAAAAGTAAATTTTTCTATACTAAATCCTTAATATACAAAGCATGATAACTAATAAGATTATCACAGTATAATATTATCCGTAATTGTGAGTTTTCCTTAATAACTCATTGGGAAAGCTCAATAATTTTTATTTTTTTGGGGGGAAATACTTCTTTAGGTTGATGTTTTTCTATTTATAATAAAATTTCTGTAAAACTAATAGAGATAAATTACAGAATTCTTTCTCTATTGTTAGTATGCATTTGCAATTGGCAATGGTTATATTAAACCTGAGGATTTCATGTGCATGCGTAGCACATCAACTTCACATTTTCTTCTCTTAGCACTTTCAATCTTTATTTACACTCTGGGTATCACATGTTAGAGTCTGGCACTTCACTAATATAATGGTCTAAAGTTGTGTACATTTTCCTGCAAGTGATTCCAATCAAGATGTCTTCATGGCAAATTAGTACTCTATCGTGTATACGTACTATGTTTTCTTTAGCCTTTGGTCTATTGATAGGTATTTTAGATCTTCCATTCCATTGGATATAACCCTGAAGCTGCTGGAAACTATTTGAATAAGTAGAAATTATTAAAGAATTATTTAAAAACTAGTATCAACAATGGACATTTGAACAATTATCACCAGAATGATCACTAAGATCTTCTAGGTAAAATAGTAGTGAATTAATTTTTTTTAAAGTATCAGTCTTGAAATTAAAGAATTTAATGTGACCATACAAGGTACAATCAAGTATGCAAGTAAATATGACATCTGTAATGAAGATTTCCTAGCAAAATACTTATAAATAAAATTTGAAAACTGAAAATGGCAAATACTTCTGTTATTTGTTTTTCCCTCAAAAAATTTTTATTTCTTAGTTTTGTAGCAGGAAGATACAACTTATAATTAAGATCAAATCTCTGTCAGATAAATTTTTGAAATCTTAAGATGTTCACTTCAAGCTTACAATGTAAATCAAGATAAGTGAAAGAAGGTATTAAGTCATCATGAAAAGTAGGAATTAGAATATAGTTGAATGAATTTTTGTTGCTCATGGCCATTTATTTTCTGATAATATTCGCACTAATGAGTCACTTTAAAGACTTAATATAAAATTCTACTATTTGTTCTTTTCTTTTTGATAACTTTCTATTCTATTAGTCATCACTTTCAACTAGTCCTGAAATCATTTCCACTCTTCCTTTCCCATGAAAAGACTAATTCATAATATTTCTTAGTAGAAACTCATTCTGGCTGAACCGTGATTACTTGGAAGTATGATAAAACAAGAACCAGTACTTCTCCAGCCATATGTAAGCTTTCAAATAAATTCTAAAACATCGGCTTTAATTCTATTACTCCATACCATTGAAAATGAAATCACAGCATTTGAAAGCTCTCACCCACTTTGCAATCTCTTATCACGGTTTCCCCTTCTATTCTGACCCTTCTTTAGTCTTGATTACGTCTGTTATATTTACCCTCTGAAGAAAATAAGAAAGTTGCAGAAAAGAGCATCTTCATTAAAAGTATTCGAGCATTTCATTAAAAAACAGCTGTAAGGGAAGGCGAACCTTGAGAGAATGGCGTGTGCTTTCACCGCCATGCTAGTGTATTCTTTCATTCTCACGGAGAGTAAGAGTCACGCAAATATTGTTAAGTCTCTATACATTGTATGGTGTGTTCATCCTTCTGGCTAACTCAGTTTTCGTCCAGAATTAAAGTAACTAGAGCACAATGTCTTCCCTAAAGAACTGGTAACATTTACATGACGTGACTAATTCCACGTGGACTGGAGTTGGTACCATCATGGTGAAAAGTAAGAGAAGATCTGTAAGGAATTCACAAATGAAACATTTTCAAACAAAATATGTTGAAAATTAATCTGGACTGTTAAAAAAATCAGTACGTTGTTTTATTCAGGTAAATATTTACTAGGAATGTTTGCAAAATTCACATTATATCTAATCTAAATATAATCTTTTATGACTCTGAAACCCTGACAGGAATTTTTTCAGAAGAAGCCAAATTTAAAATAAAATTAAAAAGAAGTAACTTAGATAAAATGGAAACATTTATTATAAGTGACTAATATAATATATTCTTAAAAGCACACAATATTTTTGTCCTAAGCAATATTGTGAATATATTTATGTTTATGTATTTTCTTTACTCAGAAATTAATTATATTAATAATTTCAGAATGTAGGCATATCATGTCTTTTTCATTAATATTTACTTCCCCTTTGTAAGCAATTAATCAAAATAAAAGGCTTTTATTTTCTTCTCTCTTTTTTAACCCAGCTGTTATTTTAAAAGCTTATACTGATTTTAAAATAATTAAAATGCTTCTATCTTTCCCTCCCCCTTCTCCCCAGGTTCTGGTAACCAGCATTCTATTTTCAACTTCCATAATGCCAACTTTTATTAATTTTATATTAATTTCACTCATCATTTGAGTGAGACGATATAATGTTTGTCCTCCCACCATGGCTCATTTCACCTGGCATAATTATCCCTCATGCATTCCCCAGTTATGGAACACACAGCGGTATGTATTTCAAAGTCTACCTACACCACACCTTCTGTAGCCATTGATGGCCTCTTGGGTTTTTCACATACCTTGGTTATCTTTGAATCATGTTGTAATGAAAATGCTCAGACATATTGATTTTATTTCCTTTGGGTGTGAACTTAGTGGTATAATAATTATAGCAAAACCAAATTTAAACGTCAGATTTTTTTTTAAAGGAGATAAGTGGCTTCAGAGTTCCTCCTGCTGGATTATATGGAAGTGATTTAGGTTTCTTTTTCTCTTTTTTTCCCAAAGAAATGTACAAATAAACAACAGTTCGTGTAAAAGTTCTCAGGATCATTTATATAAAGATCAGAATATAATGAGCTCATTGAACACTTGTTATGATGACTATGATGAAACAGATGAGAAGATAAGGACGTCAGAGACCGTGGAGAGGGGCTCATAACACTATCACAATGTAGTGAGAATGATACTTAATGTATCTATATGATTGTGTTCCCCAGTAATATTTTTTAATGAAAAATGCTATCTATTCAAATAACAATTTTCAACTTCAAAAGTGATCAGCTTTCCTTTTGTCATGTAAATTCTCTAATCTTCACTTGGATTTGCAGAGTGAAATCCCTTCCCCTCAGGTTGATCTAAAATTAGGAAAGCGGGACCCAAACAAATCAGTTTCTGTTGCCAAATCACAATCATCCCGTAGATCTCTTATGATGTTTACCCAAATCATTTTCTGACACTCACTATTGAATTTTGAAAAATGCTTTTTTCAAGGCACATATTTCCTACTCATCTCGAATCTTTCATTGTTGGGTTGGGACTGTACTGAAGGGCATTGTTGTTTGTTGTTGTTGTTGTTGTTGTTGTTGTTGTTTTTTGATATAAAGAGTACCCAAAGTCCTCTTTCTGTGTCCTTACAAAGAACAAAGCTCAAGGCGATGCCAGCCCTCTGGGTCTCACTCTTACAGTGAAAAACAGTGTGCCTTCCAACTTCGCAAACTGATCACGACTATATAAAATTGTCACCGAACAGGGTCTAAGAATGTCCCCAAAGAAGAATTGAGAACTTTAGCTATCCTCACTCACGGGATGGGTTGCAGGTTCACGGACTTACTCCAGAAAAAAATAATTACAAGACACATAAGTGAGAGCCACAGAAATACTTATTAGGCAGAGAGTAGTGCGCACTCAGATGGAGTGTGGGTTTTTATAAAGGAAGGCACATTATGTTCTGAATTTGGAGATTTTTTTATGTTGTGAGCGCCACCTAACTGTAGCAGTGGTGCATTTTTTTTTCAGATAAAGATGGTATGAATCTTTCAATTTCGAGTGGTTTTACCAGACCAGATACCGAGGTAAAGAGGAGGAAGGTGGGAGTAGGGATACAGCTCATGCCCCAGTAACTGACTTGACCATGATCCAATACTTCAGATTTTATCAGGAAGGCTACGCATTCTGCTAGTAGGTAAAAGGCAGGGGGAGAGACTTGCGATTTAGGGATTTAAAATTTCCGTCCACCATACTTCCTGTGTGCTTTCTTCTGCTTGTGGGAAAGTCACTTCTTTTTGCTGAAAGATAATTAAAGCTTGATATTTCTGTCCTGCGTGTGTCCGCATCACCCCCTCCCCCCATCCATCCTTTGTTCGGACAGGTGAACTCCTGAAGCTGTTTCTAGCAACATGGCCTTGGAGTGTCCTGAAGCCAAGGATCTGGCATGCGCATTCCTATTGTCTGTCACTTTAGTGGGCAAGACTAGAATATGGGCCAATTCCACGTGTTTGACATTGAGAGGTATGCTGTCCTCTTAAAAGTGTCACTTCTGGGAGATGGAACTCTGCTGGATTTGTGAATCTCTGATATTGAAAAAAAAGTTTCAGGTTCAGTCTTACATATGAAAACCACAAGCCACACTTACAAGCTTATTATTTTTTTAAAGACCTTTAGATATATTTAGAGTGCTTTTCTCATAAAGAAAAAGGTATTTTTACTTTGAGTATTTTGATTGTATTTTGAAACTTTCTTTCTTTCTTTCTTTCTTTCTTTCTTTCTTTCTTTCTTTCTTTCTTTATTTTTCTTTTGAGGCAGGGTCCCTCCCTGTATTTTACGCTGGTCCTAAACTCACAATGTGGTTCAGATAAGCTTGGAACACTCAGCAGTCCTCCTGTCTCAGCCTTCCCCGTGCTAGGATTACTGGCGTGGGCCACCATGCTGGGTTTATATGGTGCTGGGGATCAACTCAGGTACTTTTTTTCACTTCTTATGGAAACATTTTAACTGCTGAGTTATTCCTCCCGCCGAATTTATTTTTTTTCTTAAAAGTACCATTTTAAAATTAAGATTATTCTTGTCACTTTTCTTCTATCTTTAGTTCCTCTGTCCTACCCTAAAATAAGCAGGATACAGGGTTTTTTGTTTGTTTGTTTATTTGTTTGTTTTTGTTTTTTATGGTATTTGGGGTTGAATCTAGGGTCTTTGCGTTGAGCTGCATTTCTAGTTCCTTCTCATTGTTTTCCTGTGACAGGGTCTTGCTAAGTTTCCAAATTGCCCAGGCTAGGCCCAAATTTGCAGTTCTGCAAGGTGCTAGGAAAGTAGGCACTGGCTAGACCTTTTATCTTGTTTTAACTAAGATTTTGAGGATTTTTGCAATTTTAGCAAACCAGGGTTATAATTAATAGCACGTAATTATTAAAATTGGACTTTGGATTAGAATTTCAAGAAGTTTGTAATCTAAGCAACTCAAAATCACATTGGAAATATTTAGTAAATTTATTAGTTTTGGTTTAACAATGAAATTGTTAGGAAAAGAGCTAGTATAGGTAATGTAGAACTGAGAAGTGGGCCTAGTCGATTTACCTTGGGAAACTGACATTAGCTAAAGACAAAGGGACAACTGAGGAGACGCTCCTCTGTTCTCCTCACTTCCTGGTTCATCCCCTAAAACACTCTTCTGGCTCAATCCACATTCCACAGCTGTCCAGTGGACACAGGGAGGGGTGGAAACAGAGATCTTGCCAGGAGCACAGTAGGGTGGGATCAACCAGCCCCAACCAATCCAGTGCCTTTCCATATATGTAAAGACAGGTGGGAAAATGGGAAAATCAATCACCAACTCAGGATGACAGCCCAATCTTTGGAACTTTTTTTGGGTATGAGGAAAAGCCAAGAACTAATAGAATTCATAAAAAGGGACTTCCTGAGTGGAAGAATCAATAGCAATTCTAGCTCTTGGACTCCTTCCAATTTCTTTCCCAACTGAAAGTTTTTGGTTCTTTCTGCCTTTCTTTCTTTCTTTCTTTCTTTCTTTCTTTCTTTCTTTCTTTCTTTCTTTCTTTTTTGCCTCTTACTTTTTTCAACTCCATTAGTTGGATCTGGTGTTGGGATCTGGGCAAACAACGTTGGTTATATAGGAATCCAAGACACAGCAGAACAAAATATAAAACTCTGCAATTTCATAAAAAGACTATAGAAGTCATTCCACCTTAATTTTATGCTAAATGCATTAATGTCTTAGTTACTTTTTGTCGCTGTATATCAATATCTGACATCCACAACTTAAAGGGGAAAGATTTATTGTAGCGTACAGGTTCAGAAGATCTCAGTCCCTTTATGAGTAGATGGCTTGTAAATGGTGGAATCACATGGTGATGTGGCAGCTGGAGACATAGCGAGGGCCAGAGCTCCAGAGATAGGGATCCTTATAGCAGCACAGCAGAACCTAGACAAGCCTGGGATGAAAGGCAGAACTGCACCGAGTCCTCCAGGTCAGTCCCTAAGCACCCGCCTCTATCAGCCCGGCCCCACTCCCAATAGTACAGAGTATCCCTAGGAACACGAGGCTTTTGGGGAATGCTACAGACTTAAACCACTACAATCAGTCACCTTTAAACATATTCTAGTGTTATCCAGAATAATCTTATTTAACTAACAGATCAGGAAATATTATTTGCACTGCTACTTCTTGCAAAGTAGGCAACTTTCATTAGGATAAAATAGTTTATTTTAATGAATTCAGATCTTTCCAGAAGCTTCTACCTACCATATCTGGTTGTAGTGTTTTGGGCTATACAAATACTATGAACTGTTACAAAAGAGTTTCTAAATTTTTAATATTTTCAGATAACTAATAAATCTAAAGACATTTTTTCTAATTCAGCAGAGATTTCATTTTAATCAACCTATTTTCAGAAATGTCTTACTTGATGACTGTGAATAATCTTAGTACTTCTTAACTTCTTAAAAATACCCTTTTAATAACACAGCCAACAAAGTTTCTTGGTAGATACTTGAACCATAAGGCATTTTAGGTATCTAATTTTAATTCTTTATGAATTTCCAATATTTTTAATACTTTTACTTCTAATTGCATAATTAAATCTTATCATTTTCCCTTGTCCTTAAATTTATATTCTGGGATTCAAGCTATATAAGATGTAGCCCAGGCTGACCCTGGACTCAGGACAATCCTCCTGTCTCAGTTGGGCAGACTCTCAATTAAATTTGTTTAAAATTTAATATGCAATACCAAATTGTCCTTGGCTGTGATTATTAGCAATGTTTACCATTCCAAACGTTATCTTTCTTCAAATTAATTAGAATTAATTAAGCATACATTCTGAATTTCCATAAATATTATAGATAGAAATGTAAAACAAAACAGATCAGGTCCTCTCGCAACAAATGTCCTCTGTGACATCAGTTATTTTATAAAGATGTTTTTAATCCTAAATCTTATTAGTCTTCCACTGAACAATTTGAACACCACCTTACTTTTGTGGGAGTCTTGAATCCACAAAAGAAACTTGCCATAAAAGGTTTTCAAAAGAATAAAAACAGATTTAGGCAAATTGGGGATTTAAATGCAAATTTCCCAGATATAATACATAGTGATTCAGGATAACACTGAATTGTATTAGTGAAAAAAAGCTCTGAAGATGAATATAATGTTATCACCACAAGAGGGAACAAACTAAGTGTTATCGTGCACTTGTTAATTAGTTAAAAAAAGATTACAAGAGTCTCTGTGTGTGTGTGTGTGTGTGTGGTAAATATATACAATTTTATATGCCAACTTAAATAAAGTATAATGCTTTTGTATAAATTGCCAAAGTAAATGAAATCATGTTTTCTGTAGAAGGGCTTGCTTAAGGCAGTCAATAGAAGCAGCTTTGGCAGCGCTCAGAATATAAGACATGTGAAGTTTTATTTTATGCTAAAGTAAATAATAGATAAGAAATCAGAAAAAGGTGGATTTTAAAAAGATAGATAAAACTAAGTTTTGTTGACAATACATCAATAGAAACTATCTGGCAGATAAAATATATCAGTAAATAATGTTGAGTGCATATATGGGTGAGTTAAAAAATCTTTAATTTTTAAGAAAAAATTTTCTTAAATTAGATATGACTCTTAGAAACACAGCTGTGGCTGTGACTGATATTGAGGACCCTATTTTCAGGTTGCTTTGTTAATTGGTGGATATCAAATCAAAGATGCTATTTATTTTGGTGAGAAGGAACAAAAATTTGTTCAAAGTCATCTCCAAGGATAACAAGGGCCTTGTTTGCCTCAAATTGTCCAAATTGTCAAATTGACCAAATCTAAAAGTATAAGAGGACCTCACAGTAGGTTCAAAGGGAAGAAGCAGCATAGGTCACACAATCCCTCTGGTTGCTTGACTGCTTCTCACCTTCTTGTTTAATTTCTCCCTTTCTTACATGGGAAATGGGACCCTGACTAGTATCTGCAAATTCTGTTACTCTATCTATGTCTAGGTGAGGAAGTCTGTTGTTTGTATGCTCAGCAGGAGGACAATTGGAGAAATCACTTATATTTAACAGAAACAAAAAAACTCCCAACTTTTACAGTTCATTTTCTGTGTTGCTCACGTGAGTGTCTTAGTTAAATTCTTGTTGCCGGGACAAAATACCCAACAGTCACAATTTAAGGGATGAAAGATTTATTTTAGCTCACAGTTTCAGAAAGTCTTCTACAGTCCATTCAAGGGCAGCTGGCAACTGTTGGAGCACATGGCCGAGGCTGGAAAGCTTCTTACAGCATTGTGGACAGAAAGCTAAGAGAGGCAGGAGCCAAGTGAAGTGAAAATTGAGTTGATGTCTTCAGACCCAGACAAAAGTCAGAGCTTTTCCAGGAAGAAGGTGTAATAGTGTTTCTTCGCCCATCCTTCAGTTAATACAGGTTGCGAGTTGGGCGGTTGCTCCATCCTACCATGGCCCCACTCCATCACTTTCCACAAGTCAGTAACCCACGCCTGAAAGCTGTGCCACACTAGCCTACCAGCCTCAGCAAGTTGTCATACCCCTCAGGTCAAATCCAAGCATCTGCCTCTTCTAAGCAGGCCCCATCTTCCAACAACACACGGTTTTATAGCTACCTCACTACATCCAAGTATGTGAGGCTTTGGGGGAACACTTCAGCTTTGACCTGTAGCAATAGTTATTGTCTAAGTACTGCATGTGGGGAAAATTAAAGTTTTATAAGTTTAACAAATTCCATTGGTCAAAAGTAGTACTAAATTTATAACACGCTTTATTACTATTAATGTGACTATTTTAAAGATAATTATTTGTGTCTATCTTTAAAAATAGCCTAATAAAAATTTTTAAATATTCTTTTTTTAACAATTCTGAGTATTCAACATCAATCTGCATAGCAATGCATCAATTTTTCTAATTCAAAATAATAAAGTAACCAATACTCCATAATTCTGCAGTGTATTAAACTCATTTTTAAAAATATCTTGTAATCTTTTGCAAGAGTGTATTCTGCCTCATTTCGTGTCATGGTGCCTTTATGACTGGGTCTTCTAAACAAAAACATATTTTTAAATTGCATTTTTTGGGGAACAAAATAAAATAGTTATAATGTGTGAAAGGATTAAATCAATCTATGAATTTAGTTTTGAATAAGAAAAAAACCATGCAAACCGTAAGCTTTGCAATTTATATGAATTCAATATTTGTTTAGTAAGCACTTTTATAGAATAATAGGTTTAATTATTTCCCTATTTCCACTGGTTAGTGTAAAATATCAGAGTGAATGCCATAGGTCCAATGGAGAATGAGGCGAAAGCAGCCTGTCTTGGAGATTATGCTCCTTTTATAAATAATGATATTGAACTGTGAGAGTAAAAGTGTTCATTATTTTCTTGGAAAGTTCTTCTGTTTAAAATTGACGAAATAGTAATGTTTGCCAGAAAAGCCTTTTTATCTGAGGTGCTAAATGGAAAATTGGACAAAAAGCCTGTGGAACAAGGCAGAGGAGGTCATTGAACATTTAACATCTGCACCTTCTTTGTGATTCCAGCTGTGCAATTTTCTGCAGCAGGAGGGCAGGGGAACTGGATCCATTTTCACAATGTAACTGCCCTCTCCTTGAGCCTGAGATGTGTGGCCGAGTCCATTTAAATTTTAAAACTGACCAAGCCTGACTAGTGGCCAAAACTTTTATTCTATTCTTGTTTCAAAAGGTTTTTGTTTGTTTGTTTGTTTGTTTGTTTGTTTGTTTAATTCCTTGAAGCAAATTTCAACTATTTAACTTTAAATTCAAACCAGCTTACTGAGGGGGGAAGAGATTAAAGGTGATAGGGACATGAGCAACAGTGGGAGGCAGATTTATTATTACAGTAAAAAATACGAGTTAATGTGGGCAAACAGGCTGCACGTCAGCACACAGGCAGACCCTGCCAGGTCCCTGTCACACTGACTAGACTTCGTGGGGAGCATTCTTATCTGCCATCTTCCCTTTGTGAAATATGAACCACGCTGGCATATTTGGGAGTGTGCCTGCCCAGAAGTACACTTCCCTATGTATATACATTAATGTCATTGATAAAAACATCTCTCTTTCCTTTGTTTAAAGAGATAGATCCTCATTTGGAAGGTGCTTTGCTGACTTCAGGCAATAAATATCTTCTTTCATGCTTTGTTTATTGCCTTTGCATTTTTGTGGTCCCACCCACTAAGAGTTGAGCCAATCTTGTTCAGTTATTATCAACAATACTAATTTGACAACATTAACGTGAATAATATTGACAAGGGAGTGAAGAGAGGATGACTGATTAGGAGAAATAGTAAAACTAATTGGCTGTTGCTGAAATTATTGAAAAAAGTGTTCTGATGCTATGAACAATCATCTAGAGAGTAGATGTGTAGAGAGCACAGTCTTCAAGTGAGGAAGGCAGTGCCATGATGTCGTGATGGCATCTAGGTCAAGTACAAGTCTGGATACATTGTTACATCCACAATGGTTATATCTGAGGCTCAGAGAAGTAGAGTAATTATGATGCTTATCAACATTTTGTGAAAAATTACTTTCAAATTCTAAAACGTCTTTCTGTTTTTCAGGCAGTCAGGATTTCCTCAGAGACCTTGTTCACCCAGGAAGCTTAAGAAAAGATATTTACAAGAGATAGATTGTTAATTTAAAGCGGGTCCGAACCTGCTACAGGAGGGTTTGTAAAGAACATTTTTCAGTCCTAATATCTTTGGGACTTGAATAGGGCAATGGGAATGCTGTATGCTTTGTTCTAGAAATACAGGCCCTGTATCTATGGGTTTGAAATATATGATCATAAATAACGGGTTATTCAATGAGCTGTTTGCTTCTTAACTACAACTGGCAAATGTATTCTAATTTAGGCATCTCCTTCATTTCCCCGGCCAACTAATGCCTACCTATCTGTTTAACAATGTAACAATATCATTTATATAGTTCTGTTCAACAAATCCCACTGTAGGGAAATTGAAAACATTCACTAATAAATTTAATGAAAATGAGAAATTATATTTTTTAGAATTCCTGTGTTTTTTCTAAATGATTCAGTAGTGCATAAACACACTGAAACTCTTGGCTCCTAATAATAAACTAAAATAAAAACCATTGTTTAAAATTATTGTTCACTAATACCAACAGTAAAATCTCTCGTAGAAAAAATGATGAAATATAATTGATAGAAGTGTCAACCCTGAATGTATCAAATTTGAAATCATTAGCCCTAATCATCCTGACAAGGAATACATGTGTTTAGATAATTTTCTCCTTTTATGAGACATGCAATATTCTTTTTTTTTATCTGTCTGCTCTGTATAACATGAGCTTTCTAATTGATTCTGAAGAACTTTTGGATCCTTTGATAAGACTGTCAAGACTAGAAGATTCATGAAGCTGTTACTGTTTCCAAAGTTCTGTAGTGAGTGCTTGAGGGGCAGTAGTAGTGATAGGATCTATGAATAGATTGGTGGCAAAGTCCCAAAGTGAATCAATCTACTTGAAGAAAAGCATGAATTAACTCCAGAAATCTTTCCACAGTGATCATGATAATAAGAAGCAGAATTAGATCCCAAATGTTTTGTTGTTCCTGAACCATTTTTATTCCTTTTCAACTTAGAATAAAAGACATTTTGTGAAGAGAATCATCCTTTCTTTCAATTATTTAAGACTGAAAAAATAAGGCGAGTCCTTGGAACTGTCCTTAGTCCTGAGATCTTTCTGATCTACTCAAAAACCTCCTATGAATTGAGCTAGGGCCAAGAGAGTTAGTTTTAATTCTCAGCCTAGAGACCATAAAGGTTCCCTATGAGTACTCCTGGGGCTTAAAGGATGCCATTTATTTATCTACTGGATGCCGCCTCAATGTAAGAGACCAGCTAGCTGCTTCCAGAGCACAGACAATCCTCTTGGCAATTATAATTTTGATGTGTCATTTATAAATTAACAAACAGCACATACTTTCTCATTTTTGCCATGAAAAGCGTAGTTCTAATTAGTCTGTTTTCATAGGAAAACCTGGCAAAGGGTCTGAACAGAGATATTCAGATATTTATCAAATGACATACAAGCAACTGACAATTTTATGAACAAATGCTTAACATTACTTATCATCATGGAAATATAAATTCAAATCACAATGAGCTACTACCTCACATTTATAAAAGAATAAGTAAAAAAAAAACAAGCTTTAGTGTGAAGGTAGAAAAATGGAAAACATTATTAACTGTAGCAATGTTAATTAGTATAGTCACTTTAGAAAAAATAGTAGAAAGTTTCTTCAAAAATCAAAATATTTCAGAGATGTCTTCATTTCTGAATGATTATAGCATTATTTGCTATAACTGAATTATGGAATCAACTTATATGTCCATTAGAGAAGCAACAGATAAAGAAAAAAAAACTAGAGTGCATACACATAAATATTATTCAGCCTTTAAAATGTAGGAAATCTTCATGTTTGCCAAAACTTGCTGAATCCAGAGAAGATTCTGTCAAACAAAGTAAGTCAAGCACAGAAAGACAAATGCAATATGATATAATTTACATATATTGCATTAAAATTTTTGAACTTGAGAAGGTAGAGAGTAAAGTGGTAGTTCTCATAGTTTGGAGGGTAGAATTGGAGGTAGGAAGACATGGGCCAAAGTATGCAAAGCTGTGTTTATGCACAGAAATACATATCTGAAATGTATTGTGTAGTATAGTCATACAAACTAATACTGGTATTATGTATCTGAACATATCCAAGAAAACAGAGTGTAAGAGTTCTTACCACTGAAGCACAGTAGCGTGTGGGTTAATTATCCTGATTTGGCCATTTTACAAAATAATCCTACATACAAATATCATATTATAAAATTTAAAATTGCAATTTTGATATGTCAATTTAAAATAAGCATTTTTCTTTAAAATAACAATTTCACATGCTCAACTCAATGTAGAATGACTCAGTTCACTGGAGTTACTTTTCTGATGTTTTTATCACCCATGATCTATTAATTCCATGGAAAAATTAGAATTATGCATTTTTATATCCATGGGGCATAATACAGTGGCTTATATACAATGGTGTTTACTAAGTATTCTCTCAATGAATGAATAAATAATCAGTGGTAATTTGATAGTAGAGTGTAATAGATGGATAGAAAAGGACTGAATAACATAAAAGAGAGCTTTAGTAATATAAGTGGCTTAGTTACTAAGAGAAGTTAGAGAACATTTCAGCTATAGATTTAAAATTCACTTCACTACACATGATGATCTCAGGTTCAAAACTTCCAATCTATGTCTTTATGGGGGCGTAGTTGTCTTCTGTTGCTCATACATATCGGATGGCTTCCCTATACAAGCATTTACTTTATAGAACCAAATGGGAGTGATATTGAGATGGGGGGGGGGGGGTGCAGGAAGGCCACAAATGGGGAGAGGAAGAAATTTTATTCTAGCCCTGGCACAATATATCTGTGTCCAAAAATACCCAAGCACATTGTAACCTTTATGACTTAAAATTTAACAAGAATCGGAAGGATGTATTTAGGGAGAACAGGAGACAATGTTGCAAAAGTTTGGAAGTAGTAATCTATAAGACACATTTGAAGAAAGGAAGTACCAGACTGATTAATTAATGGAATAACTGAGGAGAAAGGCGTAAGGACACGTTAAGTGTAATGAGTATGCTTTTTATTCAGAATCATAATTATTTAGACAATTTTAAGCATATCTTTCAAAATATTTTGGAATGAATGAAGGAAAGTGATCGAATGGCTCATGGAACAATATTTCCACCTATAGCGAGGGTGAACATGACAGCATCTTATGTTTATTTCATAGGTATTCTGCTCTGGGCACCTGTGAAAATGAAAGCAGGTTTGCTTGCTAGCAGCACTGGTGACGAGAGGAAGAAAGGGAGCCTGGGGCAAAGTCCAGTTGGAAGGTTTACGCAATAGTCTGCAGATCGTCATTTTTCCAACTGGTGCATAACAAAATTGAGTACCGTGACAATTTGACTATCCCTGTGACAAGAGGGTTCTACAAGCAAGATGAAGATTTCATGGATTTTTGTTTTACCTTCTTTAGAAAAATTAATATAATCTGTGGCTAGAAAATTAATATTTATAATGTGTAAAAATTGAAGAAATCTCCCATCATGTAAAACATACTATTTTATGTAAGGAGAATTAGAGCCTAGTAAAATGCAAGCAAGCAGAGTTGTTAATTTCTAAGCGTTTATTTGCATAGTACTTTTTCAATCTTCTTTTTCTTGAACTCTAGGATATTAAAGTAAACCATATTTTAAACACGATCTTATCCTAGCTTTAGTGGGCACGTAGATAATGGCAGAGTAATTTGACAAATAGACGGAGGTTATAAAGCAATCTAAAACCATTTTTAAGAATTGGATGTGTGCAATGTAATTGATTCTTGTGTGTGAGCTGTATACTAAAGAGGAATCCAGCAGAAATTTCTCTGGTCTTTTTCTAAATTAATTTTAATGAGAAAGAAAAAAATTACAATTTTCCAAGTGAAAAAAAACCAAAATGGAAATGAGTTCACATGATAGTGAAGTGCTCTGGGCCTTTGATTAGTTCTGAAAAATTTACCCAGGACAGAACTATGTTCTAATTGAGCATGGATGCTGAGGAGAGGCATTATTTTTCTGTACATTACTTTGAAATGATCCTGATAAACATATTATGCATGTCCAACTCAGTTTATTATTTTAAAGATAGCTATTTATCCATTTAAGATAATTTTGTTTAAAAATGCATAGGATTAAACTCCTTTTTTTTTCCTTTATTGCAGATATATCCCTTCCCTCTACTCTTAACTTTTATATTCTACCATCATTCCTAATCAAAAGTAATTGGACAAATTTGTACCTTTAGTACACCTTAATAGTTAAGATTGTAAAAATGAAAATGTTCAGAATTAACAGTGCATAAAAGGTTATGTGAAAAGAATATCTAATACATGTTGGAGGAAAACTTAAAAGAGAAGAAAATTTGCATGCAGTATGTGGAGCTGAAATTTCACCTTTGTTTTTGCATAATTAAAAGGAGAATCGTCTTTTGCATACAGGGTGTTGATTTCACGCAGTGATGTGAAGGACCAGTTTGTCCCAGTTTGCAAGTGTTGATTGTTTCCGTGCACTGGCTAGGGGCTGGATGTCCTCTCAGTAATCAGAAAGCAGTCCTCACCGGGATATTTTCACTGAAGTCGGCAAACATTAAAAATCACTGCTCCCATTCCTACAGTGTGCTTCCAATGCTCGCTTGCAAGTCACTTCCTTTGGGGATTCACAGATGAGTTCAGTCTCCTGTGCGACTGCTGTCAATGGAGTTTTTCTTCCTTACAAAATCCTTTCAGTGGAATTCAACTGTTTGAACACACAGCTGTCAATTAATAAAATGCGGTATAAGACCTACTATATGTATTTCGATTTAATTGAGATTTATATTAATTGTGGTCAATAAAGTTTTAGGTTATGCACCTAAAACCTAAATGCATAACATTGAGTCAAAATAACATAATATAACATAATGCACAACATTGAGTCAAAATAAATAGCATCTTAAAATAAAAACTCTTCTTTTTATGAATTTGTAAAACATGTTGGTCTTTACTAAAAATGGTATTTAGTATAAATTTTAAACCTCAATGCACTTCTATCGATTTTTTTTATTTTTAAGAATGAATATTAGCATGGGGTACAGAATGGTTCTGGACCAGCCTGGGCTACAGGAAGAGACCCTGTCAAAAATTATTAACATATTGAAAAGGCATTTTTTTCTAAGTAATTAGAAGAGATTTTTATAACTATTTTTTTGATATCTAATTGTTTTGGCATTTAAGAAAAACTATATGAATACGAATTAAAAAAAAGTACTGATTAAGTTTAATGTTCAACATTAAAAGTATTGTTCCAACCATGTGTGTAAGTACGTAAAGATTTTCTAATATTGAGAAATAAAATTCATTATCATTTGATGCTCTTCTGCAAAGTAAAATATAAAAGCTGTGTATAACTGATGAAAAGCTTGAGCACTGACTGACAATTTTCATTTAAAAATTTTTTATAGATTACAAGTTTCCAACTTCTTAAAGAACTGAGACCTGAAATCAGTGTTATACACACCATTTTATTTTAAAATATTTGCTGGAGGTGTAGCACGGAGGCTAGAGTGCTTGCCTAGCGTGCACAAAACTCTGGGTTCGATTCCCAGCAACATACAAGACTGGGGTGGTGGCTTGTGCCTGTAATCCCAGCTCTCAGGAGGCTGAGGGAGGATTGCCTTGAGTTTGAGCCCTGCCTGGCCTACACAGTGAGTTCAGGACCAGCTCGGATTACACAGTAGGATCCCTCTCAAGAAAAAAAAAAGTTTAGAAATATTTCTATTCATTGAGTGTTTTTCATGAAACTATTTGTAAAACATTTTCACACCTAATTTCAAATCGCAATCTTTATATTAGAACACTAAATGATGCATGAATTTAACAATAAATATGAATCAGGAGACTACTGATAGATACCTTAAAAAGTATTAACAATATGGAATACTTAAATTTGTAATTTTTTTTTTTTTTGAGACAGGGTCTCCCTCTGTGGTCCAGGCTGGTCCTGAATTCACTTCAGAGCCCAGGCTGGCCTTTGACTCACAGCAATCCTCCTGTCTCAGCCTCCCAAGTGCTGGGATTACAGGCGTGCGCCACCACGCCCAGCTTATGTGGTGCTGGGGAATCAAACTTGGTACTTCACACATGACTTAGCACTTGCTAGGCAAGCACTTTAACTACTCAGCCATTCCTCCAGCCCCTGTAAAATTTTTTTGAAAATCTTTTTAAATTAACTATTTTGATTTTTTTGGGTAAAAGAACACCAACACAACTTGTCATTGTAGCACATTTTCTTCATAGCTGTGCTCTATCTTTTTGTAAAGTGATGTAAAACTTATGGTAACTTAATGACATGATACTACCATATTTTATAATGCATACATTTCCACATCTGTGACGGAAGAACCACTTTTCTCCAAAAGATACTGTAAATTACATTAAGGCATGCTCTTTTCAGCCTTAGCTCAGATGATTTAAGTTTTCCCTAACACATTTCAAAATATTATTTACTTTAAAAAGACACCCATTTTTCATACACTCTCTCTTTGGAGCATTCAAAGAGCAATTCTCGACATAGTGACTTATGAAACAAAATCTGAAAAATAAAGTGAGATGCATTAGCAATACTAAACTGCTATGCAACTCTACGGTTATTCTCCCACAGTGAATAATTTTCCTAAAACTCCTTTCTTTAAATCATCACCCTAGCACCTGTCAACACTGCACACTGACCAAAGGATGGATTTTCATTCCTACTTAGTCTCCTACATGCTATAATTTTACTGCTTCAGTAATAGTGGATGTTTCAACAATGAGAGGCGGCCTGTGCCTCCCATTATTGACTTCAGAGTGTAAAAAGACACTGTTTTTGTTTGAAATATTATCATTATATTTTTAGCCTTTTTTCTTTGTTTCTTTTTCAATAAGAAACACTAGGCGTTTCGTTTTCTGATGTAGGCAATATATTTTTAAATATTTCATATCTGTTATTATAGCCTTTTTAGGAAAAAAGTGAATTTTACACTTGTGAAATATTGTCTCAGTTAAGATTAGATAATATAATTTTAAACTAAATTGACCGGACACGTGTGTTTTCTTATTTTATCAGCCTAAATTGAGAAGATTAATATTTATATCTATTTGCTATTGTGGAAACACTGCTCTTCATTAAAGATTTCTCATATTCTAAGAAACCAAGTGTCTATTAAAGAAAATCAGTCCCAGTCCACATATTTAACAAAATAAATTTATACTTATTAGTAGATTTTAAAAATTAAATAAAAATTATAAAGCCAGGTGGTTAATATCACCAAAATATTTTGTGTTTTGGAAACAACTCTTCTCTGTCATTAAGTGAATAGAAATCTGGAGTCTCTCAAATGTCATAATATTTGACAAAAGTCCTTGGTTCCTTAAGAATCCCTCTCTCAAAGCTCCAGTCCATGTCTAGTGAAGCCAAACTTGGAAGATGGGTGGAATGTTAGAAAGAAAATGCTAAATATGGGCACACCCTCCCGCCGATTCTTTTTTAATCTCCTTCGCTCCTGCCACTCGAGATGTTGCTCTTTCTCCTCTACTTCTTCCTCATTTTTTCTTTTTTTTTCTTTCTTTTCCTTTTGCTTTTAATTGACTCTAATGGGGAGTGAGCTCAGGGTCTTCCACGTGGTAAGCAAAGGCTTTACCATGTAACTGCATCCCATAAAGTTTTTTGTGGTTGTTGTTCAGTTCTTTTGTTTGCTTGTTGATTCGTTTATTTTTGATTCATTTTGATTTATTTTGTTCATTTTGAGGCCATGTCTTGCTAACTTACTCAGGCTGGCTTCAAAATTGTAGTTCCCCTCTTTCAGTCTCCCTAGGAGCTGGGACTACAGGTCTGCGTCAGCGACATGGCTTCCAAGATGATTCTTTATAAACAATCCGTAAGTTTGAAACTATAACTGAAAGTCTGGAATGTTAAGTCAACGCAGTCAAGCTTAGGAGAACACTAACTCTTCTGAACTGCAGATAGTCAAAGTACAATAGAAATAGTTTTTTCCCCATAAATATTTAAAACATATGATTCTGAAAACTTTTATTAATAGAAAATATAAATAACTATAGGAATGCTTCATTAAAATTAGGATAATTGTTCTTAGTAACCAGTATGGAAGACAACTTTTTGGAGAAAAGTATCAGGAAGCATGAAATGCTACTTAAACAGAATTATTAGACATTTGTTTTTATTTATTTAGCAATATGTGTCTATGTTACCTGTTACACATTTCACACTTAATATCATAAAAATCTTCTTTTTTCACAAATTTAATGTATTTTTCCACTATAGGTTCAAAATATTTTTCCCTTAAGCTTATTTTGCTAAGTGATGAGGAATTTAGTTCAATTTGGATTACCATAAAATAATCTTAGGCCACAGAGACTGGAACATTGATCACTTTTGAAGCACTGATGAGGAAAAATGACACAAAAATGGTTTCAGCAAGATAATTGGCCACAGCAGACCCAAAGCTCAGCTTCAGAAAAGAAAGCAAGATAAGCAAAAGTGCCCCTAAGGAAAAAAGATAAGGAATCTTTTTATCATGAGATTGGACATACTGCAGCAACAGATAGCATTAGGAATATAGGTAGACACAAGATGATTGGACTCCCGGTGACCGGCAATGGGCCTGAGATGTAGAAGGAAAAAGGCTTAGATGTTTAATGTTGGGAGCAAGAATCAGCACTTCTCATGTCATCATAGCAGAACTGGATTGGACATTAAGGATCATCATTCTTAGGGAATAAGCATAAAATAAGAAACTAAACAGGAAAAAAGAATTCAAAATTTTTGAAAGATTAATTATGGAATTGGGAAATTGGACACGCTCCGTTCAAATCCTTTAACACTTGGACTATTTTTTGAATAAATCTTAGGGCATATATTTGTCAAAATAAAATTTAATTATATAAGATAACTTTAACGTCAACAACTACATCACGAGAAAAAAATCTTCCAAATATTTTGAATGAAAAAGTGCGTATGTAGCAAAAAGAATCAGTCTAACTTCACAATCAGAACTTTAGGAAAACAATGAAATTAAGTTTTGAAAGAAACTTCAATTCACCTGTTGCAGTATCTCAGATAGAAAAGATATTTCTAGTCGATAGTTCTATTTTTCTCTAAATCTGGTAAAAGGTAAGAGAGTTAGGGGGAGGAGGGCGGGGACAAGAAAATCATAAAGAAGGAGGAGAAGGGATTGTAATAATGTCACTACACATATGTGCACAAGTTTCTCAAGCTTTTTCTAACTGTTGCATATTGCATGTGTGTGTATATGTATATGTACATGTACACATACAAGAATAAATATCCAATAATATGGTAAAATGTTCTACAATAAAGATGCCATAAAATTTAAGTGTGTCTTACAAAATGACTTCTAAATGTGTATCTGGCATGCACCAACATCAGATCGAGGTGGATCAAGATTTATGTAATATTAAAATGGAAACACTGAACCTTTTGGAGAATAAAATAAGCAAAAATCTAGAAGAAGTAGGCATAAGCAAGGACTTTCTTAATAGGACACCTGATGCATTAGAAATTGTCTCCAGAATCAACAAATGCAATTATTTTATATTAGTCTCAGCACAGCAAAGGAAACTATCAACATAGTGAAGAGGGCATTAAAAGAATGGGACGGTTTATCTATTTATGTATTTATTTATTTATTTATTTTACCACCTATACTTCGAATAGGAGGCTAATAACCAGAACATACAGAGAACTGAAGAAAAATAGACTTCTCTAAATCAAGCACTGTAAATTAAATGAATAGGCGGTTCTCAGATAAAGAAGTTCAAGTGGGCAGAAAATTTATGGAATAATGCTCAAAATCCGTGGCCATTAGAGAAACACAAATCAAAGCATCACTAAGATATCATTTCACTCCAGGGAAAATGGTCCACGTCGAGAAGTCAAACAGCAACCCTTTTACATTGCTGATTGGACTGTAAACTGGAAAAAGGCTGGAAATAAATATTTCTTTTTTCCCATTTTATTGATATATATGTGCAAAATTTAAAGTTTACAATGACATTGAGCATTTTGTGCACATATGTATCTTGTCAAGGTATTTCATTATACAATGTCCTTAGGTTCACCATTGGGCAAAGCTTCTTTTGGTTTATAGGATTACATATGCATAGTTTCCTGGTACTAGAAAACATTTGAGGGACCATTTTTTTTACTATATTACATAATTCCATGAGTTTAAAAACTCTGATATCATTGAGTGCTAAATTCACAACACTTAGAACAGCAATTATAACAAATGTAACTCATGTTGAAAATTTTCAAATAATTTTAAGACAAAATGGAAACTCAAAAAGTCATAAAAGAAGTACTTTCACAGAAGTATAATACATAAAAAACAGAAATTATAAATCAGGATAGAAATTATTTTCCCAAAACAGCTTGTATAATGAAAAGCTCTATGAAAACTAAAAGACAACTTGCAGAGTGGGAAAAATCTTCATAACTCAATATACAAAAGAGGTTTTTTTTTTTTTTAAATCTGTAGAAGTTTCCTGAAAATAATCAGAAGATGATGGTCCATTATAAGTAATGGCCAGGGAAATGTACACTAAAACAAACAAACAAACAAAAAAAAACCAAACAAACAAAAAAAACCAAAAAAATGGAAATGTCAAAAGGTGAAAATGTCACATAATATAATGTTGAGAAGGCTTTGATGCACTTACCTACTCTGAGTGAAAGTGAAATTCAAAAATAATTCCACAATTAAGCATTTTATATGTATATTCACATATAAGCATAATCATACATATGCATGTTTTTATATTGAGTGAAGGTAGTCAACATACAGTACAGAATACATTGATACTATAAAAAGATGGATATATTAATCTGAATAGAGTCCTAAAAGTCTTCAAAAGTCAAAATGATAAAATAGTACTCTTTCCACATTGGAATAGAGATGTCTCAGCCAGTCCCCCCTTCATCACTGCACTCAGCTCCAAGTCCACAGGCTGTTGTGACGGTCCCTTTAGATTTTTAGACACTGAGTTTACCCATTGGTCAGGAAATAGACTTCGGGGTGAAGAATACACAAGAAGATTTATATTAAAGCTCTAAGACTTAAAAGAAAATTCATAACTCAGGCACTGAATAAAATCTCCAATTAAAACTTTTTGATCCCTAGTCAAGAGAACATTTATAATTATTGATTTAGCAGTCTGCCCCTCAATTAACCTATATTACACTCTGGGAAATGAAACTATCCATATTTGAAAGTCCAGTTATAAATGAAGCGGAATTTGGTATAAATAAATATTAAAGCCTTTTGACTGCATAATCTATAGAGGCATAATTTAACTCCCATCAATAAAATTTAGAAAAACTGCATTATAAAAGCTATCATGTTTCCATGTATCTGTGGCATATGACCCAAAACATGTTGAAAATTGTCACCTATGAATTTTTGACTTTACCAAATAAACAGGGAGAACCTTAGAAAGGTCTCGAAACGCAAATAAACGTTAGGCAGTCATCAAATCCTGCAGTTCAAAACACCTTAGAACCCTCTTGGCAACAAGTGCCCCATGTCCATGGAGCACGAACCAAGAGACAAGAGCAGCTGGTCAGCACAACCTCTTTCCTGCTAGTTAATGCCACTATATTACAGGATGTGGCTGAATCTGTTAACATTTTGAAGGATTGTTATCATCTGTGTCCTTAACAGTGGTCAGGAGCAGAGTTTGTGTTGTGTCACTTTCTGTCATAAGCCATTAAATGTAGTTTACATGGGTCTTTGATTTTCTATTATTAACAGGTTTATTTCCTCAGTTGGCTTTTCACAAGTTCCCTGAATGTCTGAAATCAAAATAGGCTTTAAGCAGAATTCATGTTCTTTTTTTCTTTTTAACTCGATGAGCTGATTTTCTAGTCTTTCACTTGCTCCATCTGTCGGATAAACTCCCTTTGAAATTTCTTTTCATGTCACTCTCTACCCTCCCAGGGCTGGGGGCTGTGTTTTAGATAACAATTTTTTTTAAAGAGCTAACTAGTGGATTTATCTTGATTTTTGTAACCTTTATTGTAGAACACCAGATACTTCAATCCTATTTACTCATTATTGCATTTCTAATTATTTTTTTCATTCGTTTTTTCAAGGAATTCTCTCTCTCTCACTCTTCTCCAGTTCTTTCTCCCCACACCTTCAGCCGCTGCATGGATTGTGTACTGTTTGCCTGTGAGAAATACTCCTTTGTTTTAATTTTTACAAATTTCAATAATCTTTGTTATTTTATAATTGATTTGGTGGTTATTAGTCTCATTTATCCCTAATACTGTTGTTTTCTTTTACAAACTTTTAGATATTTTATCATTTTTTCTAAAACATACTTTTGACATATTAAAAGTAATCAATAGTTTAAAATAATATCTTTTCTTTATCTTAAAACAATTGCTGCTTTTCAATATCTGCCACTTGCAGAAACTTGTACTTTGTGTATGTCGTAAGAAGCATTTGTAGAATTAATGAAAAATAATTTGTATTTAGATTTAGCCAAATATTTGATATACATAATTATTATACTTATTAGCCAATTTAGTAATTTTAGAATTTTTGGTGATTAGTAATATTAATATAATGTTTAGAAAATATAAATATGGCTTATCATTTTTCATTTATTTTGTTTTCTTGGTATAATCTAAACACTTTAGTATTCATTAAATTTTATTTACTATGCTTAATTGTTCTCAAGAGAGACAATAATGCACAAGAGAGACAGCACTCACTGAGGAGAAATTATGAGCCCTTAATTGAGCTTCTGGAGGAGTGTGGGATCACACTCTAACAATAAATCTACCCCCCTGCCAGTTTTAGAGCACAACTCACAAAGGCAAAAACTGCAAAGGTGGTGAGTGATATCACCAGCTTCCTTCACTGGTTTTGAGCAAGGCTTCATAGTTCCTTGAACATGTTCATGCAGAACCCCTGGTGAACCTTTTCGAGATGCGAAAGGGTCAGCGTGCCCGTGAAGCAGAACTTTTTATCTTACAGGGCATTGTGAGTTTCTAGTTAATGCCATGGAGCTATTCTAAGAAAGACAGCAAAATGTATAGATAGGCTGGAGCAGGCTGTGGATAGCGGTGGTCCTCAGGGTACCTTACTTTAGACTTTAGATAGGCTGGGTTCTTTATTTCAGCTTATTAGTGAAGTGATTCTATTTTTACTGATCGCCTTTTTTGCTGTCAAAGAACTCCAACCCTTCTGCGGGGAGATTCATAGATTTTATTTAGTATTACAAGAATAGAAGATTATTGTATGATGTTGGACTGCTTTTATTTGTTTGTTTATTATTCTGAGACAGGGTCTTATTTCATTGGCCAGGTTGCTCCTGAACTCACTATGTAGCCAGGGTGGCCTTGAGTATGTCAATTTTTAGTTTTATTTTTTCATTTAATTTTGAAACTGAACAAAATGAGGTATTTTTTCTTCAAATATCCATGGTAAATATCAGAACCTGATATTTATTTCTAGTCTTTTAAGAGATCTCCATACTGTTTTCCAATGTGGCTGTAGGAATTTACATTCCCACCAGCAGTGCAGGAGGGTTCCTTTCTCCCCACAGCCTTCCCAGCACTGAAGCACTGTAGGCCATCCTCTCTGGGATGAGATGGTATCTTAGGGTTGTTTTGATTTGCATTTCTCTTATGGCTAGAGATGTTGAACATCTTTTCATGTATCTGTTGGCCTTTTGCATTTCTTCATGAATGAAATTCAATGCAGTTCCTATCAAAATACCTGCAAGTTTCTTCAAAGAACTTGAAACAACAATTCTTAAATTCATATGGAACCAAAAGAGACCAAGAATAGCCAAAGCAATCCTGAGCAACAAGACCAAAGCAGGAGGCATTACAATTCCAGACATCAGGCTATACTATAAAGCCATAGTTGTAAAAAGAATTTGGTACTGGCACAAAAACAGACAGATAGACCAGTGGGACAGAATTGAAGATGCAGAGACAAACCCAAATACCCTCGATTACTTAATCTTTGACAAAGGGTCCAAATGCATACAATGGAAAAAGAACAGCCTGTTCAACAAATGGTGCTGGGAAAACTGGGCATCCACATGCAGAAGAATGAATCTAGCCACACATCTATCACCACGCACCAAAATCAAATCAAAGTGGATCAAAGACTTAAACATTAAAAATGAAACACTAAACCTTCTAGAAGAAAAAGTAGACAAATTTCTAAAAGACATAGGTGTAGGCAAAGACTTCCTTGACAAGTCACAAAAAACTAAAGAAATTATCCCCAACATTAACAAATGGGATCTTGTCACACTAAAAAGTTTCTGCACAACAAAGGAAACTATCAACATTGTAAAAAGAGATCCAACAGACTGGGAAAAAGTATTCACCACCAACAGCTCAGATAAGAAGCTTATAACTAGAATATATAAGGAGCGAAAGAAAAGTAAACCTACTGAAATAAAGGGTCCTATTGAAAAGAGGGCAAATAGACTGGCTACTTTCATAAATAAATAATTTAAATGTGCATCTATATGTGCATTTTGAGACAAAATTGCAAAAATGTATCACATTTAAGTACTCTGGTAATATATTTATGTGATCTATTTTCTGCACTTAAAATTTTCAGAATTCAGTGAAGAACATGCATGCTTTGTGTAAAAAATGTGATTAAAATCTGAAGTGAGTCCGTATTTTTGGTTACATTTATTATCTTACTAAGTTATTATCTGAAGTGAGTTAACTTCAGGCAACAAATGTTTAAACATTTCTCATCAAAATTGCAAACAAAAGATCACATTCATACATTTCATCACTCTACTTATAATTTTATTTGTTTCTATATGTCTTATCATCTTGTGCTTAGAAATTTAGTGATAGGGAATAACAAAGGAAAACTAAAATCACAGAATACTTATTACTTACTAAAATTAAAGCTCTCACTGAGATTGTCCTTATATAGACCACAGTCGCACTTAATATTCTAAACAATCTAAAATTTTGGTCTCACTGCTTAAATGAGGCAATTAATTACCAGGAAAATTAAGTGAATATTTAAAGAGTGTCAGCACCATCACTGTTTTAAATAAATTTTGTTTTATTCTTAAATTCTAGCTTATTTATTAATAATATATTGGGTCATTTGAGGTAATAAAATGAAGCATTTCCAATTATGCAAGATAGAAAACACAAGAGAAAAACCATTTAATGTTGAAAATTATATTTTATTCAGCTACTTACTGATAGAGAACTATTGTGTGTTAAGTTTCATTTTGGTATATTAAAATGACTTCTACACACAAAACAAATGACAGAAAAAGCATACAATAAAAATGTACAAATTTGAATTGACATACACTATATATAAATATAAAAATAAATATATTAGGATGGAGGAATAGCTCAGCAAGCTCAAGGCCCTGAGTTTGATTCCCCAGTACCACACCAGCCAGACACGGTGACACACATCTGTAATCTCAGCACTCTGGAGGCTGTGGCAGCATGACTGCTGTGAGCCTGAGGATAGCCTGGATTGAGCAGTGAATTCAGGACCAGTCTGGAATGCAGAGTGATGTTCTGTTTCAAAATAATTAAATAAATAAATGAATGTAAATTAAAATACCATAAAATATAATTGTTATAAATTTGCTATACACACAATAAAAACTAAAAATTTGAACACTTATAAAATATAGCATAAAATATATACATTCTTATAGGTAAATATAAAATTTCACCATACTACCACCGCTATCCACAGCCTGGTCCAGCCTATCTGTATACGTTTTGCTGTCTTTCTTAGAATAGCTCCAGGTCATTAACTAGAAACTCACAATGTCCTGTTAAGATAAAAAGTTCTGCACTCCTCCAGAAGCTCAATTAAGGGCTCATAATTTCTCCTCAGTGAGTGCTGTCTCTCTTGCGCCTAGGTTGTGATCAAGGTCCATGCCTTAATAAAACCATGCATGTCCATATTTGGTCATGTTAAATTGATGTTACTTAAAAACAGTGTTTATAATGAAATGTTTAAAATAGTTATAAAAGAAGAATAGTGGAAATAGATTTAAATACACTAAAAGATATCTGCAATAAAAAATATAAAAAATTGATGAAAAAATTGAAGAGAACACAAAAACTTGGAGACATTTCTTAGTCACAAATCGAGAAAATTATGATTAAAATCTTCATGCTACCCAAAGTCATTTATAGATTCAATAAAAGCTGTTTTAAAATATTTTTAAAATTCATGTCAGAATTGCAAAAAGAAATTCTAAAATTTGTATGGAAAAATAAGCACTCACAAGTATATAAACATAGATGTACACATCACCACAACCACCAAACATTTAAAGATATTTGGAGTAAAAAGAATAAAGAAAAATTTAAGAAATTATGTGTTGGAAATATATACCTTTGACTTGATAAAATGGCAATCATATTACATTTCTTAAAAATGTATTATTTATGCTCTAAATGCATAACAAATTCATTTCCTCTCTCAGAGCAGACTGCACACATCTGTCTGATTTAGGATGCTAGCAGAGGGCTCTGGGCAGTTATTGCTAAGTAACTGCATTTGGCAGAGGACATGGAAACTGTTTGCTGTGTTGTGAAACCTGAGGACTGAAGTGGAGGGACATTTATGGCAGGCTGTCTCCACCTCAGTTACACTGACATACAGGGTCAGATCAATTTGTGCTGTGCCTTCTGTCGTGAGGATTATACAATATTTAGCATCCAGAAGCTGGCACTGGCATCTCTTCCCCACATCTCAGGCATTCGTGCAATTTAAAATATCTTCATAGATTGCTACATATGCCCTAGTGTCTAAACTCATCCCTGGTGAAGAATTATTTATAATTTGAGGAGGTAAGAATTTCTGGAGCAGAGTATCCAAACTCTGCATTTCTGTATCTGTAGTGCATCTTGCAAGAGATGTATTCTTTGGTGTAATTTTATGTTTGAAATACAGACATTACAAGGACTTGGCTCAGTACAACGTTCAGCATACCGAAAAAGCAGAGAGTTATCTTGTAGCCATGCAACAAGACATCGGCACGCTAGTTTTTACTGAAACTAGTAGCAACTCACTCTGTGGTGACCATGGTTAAGCAGCTGGAATTCTGGCTTGTCTAGACTTTTTTTTCAATACAAATTTAATGGTGCTCCAGCATCCCATGATTTTTGGCCTCTTCCAGAGAGATCTAATTTTTAAAACAGATGAAATATTTATAATCTGGTACATTGAGCTGTCCTTGGACCAATAATGTTCTGTAAGGAAATAAGCGCCTCTTAAAAAGTAGTTTTCCATTTCATCTGTAACAAGGCTTCACTTAGGAAACTAGAAAACTGATCTTAAAGTCATTGGCTGAAGTTATATTATATTAAATAAAGGCATGTTTATAAGTCATATTATGTACATAAACATTTAATCTAAATAGTGATGTTTCATGTCATTTTTATAAAAAGGTGATGGCAATAGATCTGAGAGTGTTCATTTTGGGATGAGCCATAGAGGCTCCAAATTTTAATAACATAAAAAGCGACTTAAGGTTTTACTGGGTTTAGTCACATAACAGAATTTTCCTATGTTTGCAAAGAATCCGAAATGCTATATTTCTGACCAATTATTTGCCTTCTAAATTCTCAAGCAACGCTAAATGACATTCATCTAACATTCCATTCAGGGTTAAGAGTAAATTTTATAATTGTAAACATTTAACTTAACAAAATTGTTAAAATAATAATAGAAGTTATAACAAAATTTTGATTCTATAATTTAAAATTAAGATGTTCTTTCAACTGTTTATTTATATATTTTACGTGGAGGCCACACTTAATTTTGTAATAGACTAAGTTTTCTTTCCACCATTGTAGCTCTGCACGTAAAATTTGAACACAAGAAGCAGAGATCAAACGTCTCTACCTTTTTTACATCACCCACTCAGATGTACAGAGAGGAGAGAGACAGAGAGAGAGAGAGAGAGACAGAGAGAGAGGGGGGGGAAGGGAGGGAGGGAGAGAGGGGTAAGTTATTTGTAACCAAGAGTTTAGGCATCATTCACTGTCACTTTATCTGCTGGTATACATTTGGACATAAAGTGGGAAGGGGACAGTACTTCATTTCCTAGAAAAAAATTTGATTTGCTTAATAAAATATATACTCTTCTACAAGGGCCAACAGCCAGAATACAATAATGCTACCACTAGCTCCAGAAATTCTTTCTATCTAGATGATCATTGTAAAGGATAGAGAAATACACATGTGTATTAGAAAGGAAACAGTATTATCAGACAGCAGGTATTAAGAATATGATTAGGTCTTTGTGTATATTTGATTTCTCCTGAGAATAATAATAAATAAATCACATGGTTTCCACAATAGGAGAAACCTAAGATACAAATAGAAAATAATAAAAAATAGTGTGAAATGGGAGAAATGTTGGGAGTCAGAGGGGATGAGAGAGGGAGTAGAAAGGTGAAAAGGGGGGACAAAAAGAGATTTTAATGTTGATGTCATCTATATGTGCACATTCTTAAGCTCAATGTAGCCATTATGCATTGCACACACACACACACACACACACACACACACACACACACACACACACATTTAGCATCTTTTAACTTGGACCTTAGCATCTTTTAACTCCACCACTGCCATTCCTCAGGTACTACATTTAATAGTGCCATCCAGAGCTTCTAAGCAGAGGACAATCTAGTTTTGATGTCTTTGTCAAACAGTAGGGCATCCCGAGGTGTCATGTCACAGCAGTGTAAGAAGATTGTATTCTGTCAAACTCCTCATTGTTCAACCTATCCTCAGGGAGAAGACAGGAGGAAATACATTGGGAAGAAATGTTACTAATACATAGTTCAGTTAATTCAGTGAAAATCGAGGGAAATAGAGGGAAAAGGTATTCTAGAAGCTATAATGTGCTTCAAAATTTAAAACTTACTACTAAGTCTACTTTAGTCTGCTAAGCTTTCATTAAATATCTATAAGATTAAAAATCTAAGCAGATGATGACATTTTCCACCACACCCCAATTGTCCATGAACTGTTACTGATCAAATTTTCTGGGAAATATGGGGCTCTGACACCTCACCCAGAGCACTGGTAATCCTAGCTGCTTTCGACCTCTCGGGTGCACCGCTGTGGTACTGTTAAAGTATAAGAGGGTCTACTGAAGCTCCTCTATCTACAGGGAATAATGACTTACCACCAAAAATTATTACAGGGTATCTTATATGATAAATTATTTCACAAGCTGCACCTTAGGCAGCCATGCTCACAACTTCTCAATACCTGTTATAATGCAATGGAAGGAGATACAAACAACAGGTTCCATTATAAAATGAATGGGGCTTGGACTGAGAAGCTCTCAAAGTCCAAGTCCTGCTCTCTCAGCACGCTGGGGACGTGGGCTGAGACACACTAACTCATCTTTGTGAACATCAGAATTCTCTTTCTTAAAATGAGACTGAGTAACATAATTTTCAGGATTTTACGAAGAAATAAAAGCAATTTGTGAGGAGCTACTTTAAAAACTGTGATGCTTAACTGCTGTTCAATAGTGCTATTGCAATATGAAGGCAAAACCTGTACCAAAATGAGTGGATTAAACTTGAGAAAGATGATAAATATTAATATTTATAAGATTAGCTAACAACTTGAAAGATGCTTTTAAATTATGGAGTGAATCTAGTATCAGCAAGGAAGGAGATTCATTCCATTAAACTTGAAAAGTGCTATCTCATTTTTCTAATTAATATTCATAGGTAATATTATAGAATGATAATAATGTAGGTAAAAATAATTTATAGTCTTCCTAAAGAAATTGAATATTTTCTGAGTTTATTAAGGTAGGAAGACGTAAAAAAAAATAAAATTAATTTTCTTTATTGCTTCCCTTCAACCCTAATCCCTCACATTAGGACTTAATATAAAACAACTTCATAAATTTTGCTGAACTAAATGGAGTTGTTACCAATGAAACACACATAGTTTGAATTTTTTCCTCAGACCGTATGGAATGGTTTGAATATGGACTGTCCCTCAAAAGCTTTATATACCTATGTGCTGTGGAACAGTTATGGAACCACGTGCTTTTAAAAGGTGAGGCCTAGTCAGATTGGCCAGAACACTGGGGCTTGATTGGAAGGGAACATCATTGAGGCAGGACTTGCAAAGGTACATGCTAGTTCCACCCTTCCTCCCTCACTTGGCTTGTTGTCTGCCACGCTGTGAATAGTGTTCCCCTGACACTTTCATCATTGTCTTGAATGGACTGAAACTGTCTGAAACTTTGACCTGAAGTACATATTTTCCCTAAGTTGTAATGTTTTGTGTCCCAATAATAAGTAAGTAATTAAGACACTGTGATTCCTAAAACAGGCAATTTGCAAAGACCTGGTAGCCAAAATCTTTCTATAAAGATCATTCCTCAGGCTAGTCATATTAAAATGAAAACTAAAATAAAATTTAAACAGACGTGAAAATAATATGAAACTGACATTTGCTTATTGCTTTCTGCTTCTTTACTTAGGAAAGTTATTGAAAGGAAGAGCAAGACATCACCATTTGAAAAAATGTATGCATTAGATGTTTCTAGAATTTAAAAGGTAGCAGAAATAGTACTGGGAATTAATAGAATCAGTAGAGTCAGGTTGAGTTACTATGAAGTAAGACCAATAAATGACCCAATAATGAGACCAAATCATTTAATAATTCACTTGTAAAGTAAAACTAATTTAATAACTCACCATTAGAAATGACAGTACATATACCACAGCCAGAACTTTTGTAAATTCTTCAGATTAGAAAGTTTAAAGGCATATACACCTTTATTAAAATATTTATTTCATTCTCTTTTAAAGTAAGATTTTGGAACTGTTTGCTAGATATATGCATTAAATTGCTGATGGTTTATAATATATTTTAGATGCTTTTAATTTATAAGAGAATTCAATTTTAGGGTGCATTTTTATGAAAGCTTTATCTTAACAGCCCTCTGGATAAATCCCTTGAGAATAGCTCACAATATTTATGTTCAGGTTTTCTGGGGCTATGAAAACTGAGTGTTGTTGCTCTGGGAACTTATTTTTGTTGTTTTTATTTTTCCTGACATTTGACAGACAATTATATGAACAGACACTTTTTTTCTTCTAAAAACACAATATGAAAATCCATATAGATATGTGTAGTAAGTGAGGTGAAATCTGCTTTCTGATTTTAATTCTGGCTCATTTAGAATTAACTCTTTGAGGCCTTTAGGAACAACGTTTTATTTCATAGTTTTTTTTTCTTTTTCCCATTGTACAAAGTACAGACCGAAAATATAAACCAAAATGAGAGTTTGAGGACTTAGAGTTTTGCTTCTATATTCCGCCATTACAGATGACATTTTTTAGTCAATTTTTAGTGTTTCTACACACTATTAAAAGCTTCCTGAAACTGTGGAAGCAGCTTAGGAGTAGAATACTTGTAGGGCAGGTATGCGGGCCTTGGTTCACGACAGCTTTAGAAAAATAGTCTTTCTGTATACTCGTGTTTTATTCAGGTCAGCTGAGCAAGAGCATCCCATTAAATTGCGTATCCTGTGAAATAATGGTGCTTTTCTTTCTCAAAAATATTAATTTTTATAAGTTTAATTCAGATGATAAACAATTATTTTAAAGTAAATATTATTTAAAAGCTTTATATCTATAAAACATTGCAGATTATAGAGTTCTGTCTAATCTACACCCAGTTAATCTTAATGATGGAAACTACAAGAATATTTGTGCAATTTATGAACAAATATGATAGATTATTATTGCAAAATTTATGTTATATTTTACTTTAATTTTTGCGTAATTAAAATGTTCCATAACATTTAGTTCCCTCATGTTAGTAACTTATTATTAGCATGTCTTACTATACTTAAAGTTGATCTTTGTCATCTAGATTAGGTAATTTGATCAGATTTCTCCACTGAAGTCACTTTTTTTCCCTTCTTTTCACACTCTTATGCTCCATTAAGCACAGCATAACTCCTATATAGTCCTATAAATTCATATACTAAATATCTATATCATCTAACACAATGTTCCCTTATTTCAGAAAAAAAAAACATATTCTAAGCCACGTGTTGCATGAAACTCTTCCTGGAGAGAGGCATTGGACATGTACTTACCCTAGACAAGGACAGCTGGCTGGCAACAATTACACCAAAGTCCAGCTTGGTGAATCAATGAGTTTACTGAGGTTACTCACAGTAAAATGAGTAACGGAAAAGAACCCCAAACAAACAGTATGACAAAAGTTTGTCAAATTTAGATCATTAGAACTACAAGGCAATCACTGAAACTCTTCAGGGAACAAAGTATAATTGATTTCATCATGGAAGATATAAAGTTTGAATCATACTTATTTGGAAAACAAATAAGCGAAAATTCATTCAAACATTACCTATAGGAAAACCTCTTTTAATATAAAAACTTGTTTTTAAAGCAAAGAGATAAAGAAGTGCATGCCCCAGTAAAATAATGAAAGAAATCAGAAATAGCCTATTCATTTCAGACAAAGATAACTTTAAATCAAAAATGTTTTTAGGAATAAAATATAGAAATTATCCCTGTAAGAATATATAAAATCTTGAGCTTGTATTCACCTTCTCAGAACCTAAATATAAAAAGAAATAAAACTGGAAAGTAGATTCTCTATCGATTCCATAAATATCAAGTTGATAGCATTCAAAAAGAAATAGATTATCTTAATAGGCAAATATTTAGTAGGAGAAAGTTGAATAATTATATAGAAAGCTTCTAAAACATAAATTAACTGTCTGAGTGGTTTTAAAGTAAACTACATGAACTATGTGACATAGGAATAGTTAGGAGAAAAGTTAATTCAAATTTTGTTTTCCTTATTTCTTTAAAACTTCCTGTCAGGTCCCTGTTCAGCTCTACAGATAAGCATGTTAATTAATATTTTATTTATTTGTAGATTTCTGGCATTCTTTCTGTTACTATTTTCAATCGATGTCATGCTATGAAAATATATTTCACATTATCTCTGCTCTTTTATATTAAGCAGGGTCTGCATTGCAAGGTTCATTGGCTCTAAATTTTTCTATTCTGTCCTATCCTCTCCAATTCTGAGGACAGCGTGAGTTAGTAAGGGTTTCACAGCTTTCAGGATGACCCATTCCAGACTCCTTTTGAGCAATACACAAAAGTTGCCAGACCCACAGTCGTCATGGATTTCATACAAAGATTTCTCTGTGTTTTGTTACTTTCTTGTTACTGGGACAGAATACTCAACATCCATAATGTAAGGGAAGAAAGACTTATTTTAGCTCACAGTTTCAGAAGGTCTCTGTCCATCCATGGGAAACCAGTAATGGCCGGAAGAGTCTTGCAGAGAACTGCTACTCACAGTACTGCAAGGCAATCAGAGGCCCCCAGAAGAATCCAGAGTAAGGGTAATATCCTTCAGTCCACACGCCTGTCATAAGCCACACGCCCCTAATGCACAACACACCAGCAATCCACCCCTTCTGCCTAGGACCCGCCTCCTAACAGAACATGAAGCCCACACCTAATCTCCACCATCCACATACAGTAGGATTTGAGGAACAGTCTACATCCAAAGCATAACAAATCTTCATAAGAACTGAGGCAGTTCCCTTCGTGAACAAGACCAATCATTTCTTTGAAACTAAATTGTTACTCAACCCATAAGAATTTCTCTAGAGCTATGATGACCTTGTACTTTTGTGAGTGGACCAGTCAGAATATCTGTACCACAGTAAGGCCCCAACAGTTACTCAAGCTGGAGCCCTCCTTCCATTTCACCTTCACTTTCTAATTATGCCCATAAATCTGCCTATGCCTCACACTGTCACACCCTGAAATTCATGTTCTGTGACATGTGTTGAGAATCTAGTCACTGTTACATATTGAGACCCATTTGTCCTCTTTGGGAAAATTCTTTAGACTATCCTGCAACAGTTTCACTACTGAATTCAACCAAACAGCTAAACAAAAATGATAGCTATTTTCTACAATCACTTCCATAACATCAAATTAGAGAGAAAGATTTTTTTTTCTAATACACTGCTTGAGGTTAGTATTACAATCATACAAAAGCTGGATAAAGGCATAAACAGAAAGTATGGAAGGGAAGCCCTAATATCTCTCAAGGACAGGAACCGGTCTTCAAACTCTATTTTAAAATTGAATTTATCAATGCACAGAAAGAATTATACACAATGGTCAAGTGGGGCTTAATTCAGGTATGAAAGCTTGCTTCAAATCTAACTCACACTATTGTATTTTTAAGACTTTTTTCCAAAGAGCATTAATCAATAGTAGTAATTTGTGACTGGTAAAAACATAGACAGATAATCAGCAGCATAAATGAGAGCCCAGCAACAAAACTACACAGAGAGAGCAAACTCAGCAGAAAAAAGACAATTTAACGACAAAGAATGATCTTTTTACCAGATTACAACGGGGCAATTGGATGTCCATTTTTGAAAACATGGGACTAGATATGACCTTGATATTCATTACAAAAATAAAGAGGATTAATCATAAAATAAAACATGAAAACCAAAAATAGAAAACTACAGAAGAAAATGTGGGAAAAATATATACTTGAATTTGGTGATTAATTTATAGATACAACATGAAAACCATGAGCTATAAATATCAAAATATTAATTGGATTTCATTAAACTTAAGACTCTCGTTCTCAAAAAAACACGATTAGGAAAATTAAAAAAGAAAACATATCTGGAAGAAATTTATAAAACCATTTTTAAAAATAAATACTCATGCTCAAAATACACATCAGTATACATAAAATCAACGATACTACATAATCAGATTAGATGAATAGACAAACCAAGGTAGCACTGCTACTCCAAAGGTCTTAAGACGGCAAAAAAGTGCATTAAATGACGCCTTAAATTAGTTCCCACAGAGAGATTTCAGATTCAAATGAAGATTCACTACTACACACCTATGAAAATGACTGCAGTGCAGGATACTGCAAACTCACTCATGGTGCAGAATAAAAAGGAATTTTCATGGTCAAACAGTTTTATCCATCATCATGAGAAACTGGAAGTCACCAAAATGTCCTGGAGAGGTGAACCAGAAAACAGTCTGTAGTACAACCGTTCTGTGAAATATTATGAAGGAATCAAAAAATGAGTTATCGATTAAGAAAAACTGAATAATAAGTTGAAAATGAATCTTAGGTGCAGGTTGTGAAAAGTAAGAAACAAATCTGGAAAGGCTACATATTATATGATCCTAAATATATGACATTTAAAAAAAAATGTCATCTACCTTTGGTGAGATGAGAAGAGTAGCACAGCTGGAACGTGAGGAATTTCCCTTTGCAAATAAATGTATCTTAAGGCTCTAGTAAGTGTTTTTCCCATGGAAAACAGGCATTAAGTTTGGAAACTCTCTGAGTTTGTTTCTTAATGAAAGCTCTTTCATTTCGCTGTCAGATCCAGGAGGCAATCTTGGTCAAATCCTCAACAAGAGAATTTAAGAGGATCTATGGAGATGAGAATCATGAAAATTAGGAGGGGGTTGCAAAACGGTGACCACTAGAGGTATTTATTTTTCAGACTAGTTTATGATCAGCCTCTGGAAATTCATCAAAATGACCATTCCTGTGTCCCCTTTCAAGGCTTCTACTCCAAGTCTGCATAAATAATTAATTGCAACTTTCTGTATCGGGCTCTTTCTCCAACTTTTTAAGCTGTTGTTCTCTTTCAGCCTAAATTCTCTGATGTGTTTACATAAATTGTTTTCATTCTAAGTGTTGTTTTCCCACTAGTCATAGTGAGGGTGGCATTACATCTACACTCTTAATTTTAAAGCTAAAAGCAAAAACTAACGATTAGGGTTTCAAAAAGTACTTAAGGCTAAGTTTAAAGAGAATATGATTACTGGAAGAAAAAATTCTAACATAAGATGGACTTTTATTTGGACAAATTTGTATTCAGAAATGATGTCAAACAGAAGCTAGATGCAATTTAGAAAAATTATGTCACACATTATTTTTCTTCTTTTAAAATTATTGTTATAAGGCTTTAGAAATACCGAAATTAATACAGTGTAATTTAGTATAATAATTTCATACTAAAAGTTTGGTTAACTAGGGGAGAAGATATTTGATTTTAATTATTCGAAACTACATTTACAATGAATCAAAATCAATTCTCATTTTAATATTTTATTCATATTAACAAATAAACAAATATTTTATAAAAGTATGCATTATTCTTAGCCATTAATTGTGGGTAGACAAGGAAGAATTTTTGGTAGGTGATGATCAAGGTAATTTGTCAATCGCAAAACTGAATTAGCTTTGGTAAATGTAATGTGATCAGAGAGTTATATTCCTAATGTGATAGAAAAGCTGTTTTAACAGTATAGTTTTTGCTTTTACATTTTAAAATAAGGAGTAGATATTTGTGAAAATTCAATTTTAACCTTTTGAAAGCCTTGGCAACTGGTGATATCTATTTAAATTTTCTAAAAATTTCTTCCAATTAAATATTTCAAAAGGAATGTCTGCAGTCACTATGTGTAATGAGGGTGCAGAAATTCCGGAACAACTCAAATACGTGAGGGAACAAGAGACTCTTCACGTTATAGTACACGACATGAGCTGGTCTTTCAGGTAAATCACCCTTTCAGCCTTGGACCGTACTTCCCATTTTGATGTTGACACAACTTTTTGCCTTTGTTCCCTTTACTGTGTTTTGTTAATGCAGTTTGTCAATGTGGCTTGCTATTGTGGTTTGCTGTGTAGTTTCTATGATCTAGAACAAGCATGTCCATCAATGTACAACAGTAAATAAGTGGTGTTGCCTGACATTACTCTAAACTTCGAGATATTCTATGGTGTCCAGAGTGTGCTCATGTTTTATTCTTAAGAAACAGTGATTATTCTGGAAAGAAATAAGTGTAATGGACAAAATTTTAGGCATTCCTTTTTGTCCAGTGCATAGTGAAGCAATTCTTGAGATACTAAAACTAAGAGAAAACAAAACAGGCTGATGATCTCTTGTCGAAAACATTATTTGTTGTGGATTTAAAATGAAGCCTTAAACAGGAACAGCAAAGTAATGATTGAAACAATAATCTCAAACAGGCAATTTTGTATATATTCAATTAATTATAGTTTTAAATATTAAAATATATTAAATACGTTTTATGAAAGCAATTGTTCTCAATATATGTGGAAAAACTAACTGGAATTGGAGATATGGTGGATGAGCTGATTAGGCCTGTTCCAACATAGTTTCTTTTAAAACTAACGATTAATTTTTAATGACATGATGCAGTTCAAACTGCTGCTCTATCAGAAAATTAGACAATGTCTTTCAATACAAAGCTACATAGATTAAAGCTCAGCCCATATTACCAGTGAACTCGTGGTCTATTCGATTTCAATATCTCTTGGTACTCACCTGTACAGTTCTAACTTCCCATGTAGAAATGGTCAGAGTTAGGTTTAGGGCTAAAATGTCTTTTATTTTGAAGGATTGCTCTTATAATTGCAGATAGTAAGCAGACAGGTTTAATTACGTGTCCAATCGCATGTCTAAATGTGATTTAGGATTTCGATGCCTACTTTTATGGTTATTTTAAAATTAATACCCATAAAATTCCTTCTAATAAAAACACTATGGAAAATTTTAACATGGTTACTAAACATCGACTGTAGTACAGTTTTGCCTCAAAATACGGGACTCCTTCTGGTGTTTAATATTATAAGAAAATACCGCACAAAACAAAATTGAATAATGGTTTTAAAGTATTCCATTCCACAGCTTCAGCGCGTATTTCTGCTCTGTGACCGTGCAATTTCAGCAGCATGTTCATCTGCGTGACTAAGTTGTCAACACAAACTGGAATTGCACCCGTGGAACGCTGGCTTCCCATTACCCTTTACTCTCTGACAAGGCAAATACCCCTCTGCTTTCATTTTCTATTAATTTGACTACTCAAATCACTTCATTAATTGAAATCCCACCTTCCTAGTTCTACAGAGGTCCTGAGGTCATGGGAGGTATCCCGCAAAGGAGACTGTAGAAGTACAGTTTCTTTTTCTTTCTGTTTCTTTGAGTTCTTGTCATGAGTTAAGTTCTTTTAGTCTGCCATGCAATCTGACTGCGATGTGTTGCTTTGCCAAATATAGAAAAGCTGCTAAAGGCAACTATCAATAGTAATGAACGGAAATTCCAATACCAAGCCATAACAAAGTATCTGCTTAAAGGTTAATTATTTCATTAGAGTAATGTGAAACTTTTTTACTGTTAAGGATTCAATTTGAAAGTTATAATAAAGTAACTTATGATTATTGTAATAGTACAAAGTGGAAATATAAAGATAAGCTTAGTGATCTTTCAAGGAAGAACTTTACTGCCAATATTTTGCTTGTGAATTGAATAAGAAGATCCAAAATCCCTTATATAATAATAATAATAATCATTAATGTCACTTTCATGCCAAATAAAATATATAGATATGTGTTTCGTGCTACACAAACTCTTCCTCTCCACTTAAACTCCTTAATTATTATACCCTCTGGTCAATAAAATCAAACTGAATACTAATAGAATGATGAGATTGGTGAAATATTAAAATGCAGATAACAAGTGAATCTAGGAAACTATGGATAGCAAAATCATGTAAGTAATATAAACTTAGAAATGGAAAAAACTTATTGAATGACTGATACAAAATTGTAAACAATAAATATTTAAATGGTGAACATACTAATAATTTTACTGCACTTTTCTTTTGTCATTAACATAAAGTTTCAAAAAACAGAAACTAGTGAATTATGGTAAGTATTTGTATGGTAACTATTGCAATTACTAAAAATTAACTTATGATACCTTTATCATATATTTCATATGTTCCAATAATATTTGTAATGAAAAATTAAATCTATTAAGCAAGAATAGGCCTTATATTACATATAAAACTACCAACAATCTGTCATTCATTTAAAAACATTTGTTGAACAGATTATGAGATGTGCTGATAGTAACCAATGTGTTGTTAGCATGAGTGAATCCCTGTAACAGGCATGTGATTTTAAGATATTCTATAATTATTGTCATTGTTAGATACATCTATATGGCCTTGTCTTTTTATGTGTTTATGTCATTCAAGTTATTAATATTAATTTACAGTATTCCTTCTTTCTCATTAAGTTGTTATTAAAGTAGGAGTGACTTCCATAACTAGGCTTGAAGATGTTTAATATTGCTCTATTCATTTTCAAATACTTTTTTCACAAAATAAGCAATGCATAAGCAGGAGAGATAATCACTTCCCATCACTGGAACAAAATAACTGACACTGTGGACTTAAAGGAGACGTGTATTTTGGCTCCTGATTTTAGAAGTCTCAGTCCTAGTATGGTAGCAGGCTTCCAGTTGTAAACCATCTGGCAAATCAGCGTAGTGGAGGAACGTTCTTTACACCATGTCAACCAAGAAGAGACAAAGGGAGCAACCAGGGGATAAATATGCCCTCCAGATTATACCACCAGCAACCCGCTTCCTCTAACCAGGTCCCATTTCCTAAGGGCACATTCAGCTACTGAGCCCATCAATGGATGAATCTGCTGGGAATACAGAGACAAGAGAACCAATCACCTTACAAACGCCCCACCTCCTACACAAGACCTTTGAGGTACCTGTTGGATGTAACGAATAACAGTGGGATATTTTTCAAATAAAAAAAATCAGTGAAATCTATAATATGATAAATAAAATATATGTTTCACTCCCAAGTTAAGAACCTGAAAAGTGTAGCATGTCATACTTCAGAACTCTCACTAACATAGTATGGGAAAAATAAAACTAAGGAATTAGTGAACTCTGTAATCTTAGTAAAATATAATTCTACAACACTAAAATTATCAAAAACTGGCAAAACTGAGCTAGTAAATCTCAAGTAATAGTTAAAATGTAAAATTATATTTCAGAAAGTATATTGCTGTGCTATTCAGAAGAAATTAATAATGATAATTTATGGAGTTCATATTAGAATTCATGTAGGATCTCCATCAACAGTATTTTAGATTTAAAGTTATATAAAATATATTAGCAGACAGTAATTGTACTTCTTATCCATTGAATAACCTAAAGATATTACTGTACTCTAAGACGTTTTACATCTATAAGACATATTGATATTTTGACTAATCAATTTTTCTGGATTACATATAATTGCTAGTCATGTCCATATTTGAACTTCAGAATGCAGACTTGACTTTAAGGCTAAGTGGAAGGCAAATATTCCTACTTAGGGGATGAAAGGGAATATAACTCATCTTTATGTCACTCCATGAATATTTCCAAAATCCTTTTTGGCTAATATGAGAGACTTGTGTGCACAAGCATGTGTGTATTCCACAAAATATGAAATCATAAAAACCTCATTATTTTCAAGTCGTTCTTTTCATTAAATTTAAGACGAATTTCTTTAGAATTCATCTAATATGAATCATATAAGTAAAACTATCTCACAGTTTTTTTTTATCAAAATAGTCTGTGATCCTTGAAGAGATGTCAATGTGAAGGGATTAGGAAACACCAAGGTAGAGTTTATAGGTGTGTGAGTAACTTGTGGACCAGCAAATGAGCGTAGAACACCCACCTCCGATGTGAGAGGTCCACTTGACATTTCCAACTAAATAAAGGGAGGAAGAAGGATTGACATAGCTTTTTCCTGGGAAAGCTCTCTCCTTAGTTATTGTCTGGGTCCATCGGACATAGACCTGCTCCTGCCTATCCATTGCCTATCTTTAGTCTCCAGTCTTTGCACTTGTTGTTTGAACAAACAAGATTCTCAAGAGGTATCTCTGGATCCAAGGGTATATTTATTCCCAAAGTTTTGAGAAATCTCCATATAGTGATACCTCTCCTGGGAATATCCCCCAAAAATGTACAAAGCAACACATAACGAAGTTACATGTATACCCATGTTCATAGCAGCACACCTAACGATAGCTAAAATGTGGAGGACACCAAAATATGCATCAGCAGACCAATGGATACACAGACTGTGTTATTTATACACAATGGAATACTATGCATCTATACAGTCCAACAGCTTGGAGGATTTTGCACGCAAATGGAGGAAACTTGAAACCATTGTGATTAGTGAAGTGAGGCAGATTAGAATGTGAAATATGGAATGGTCTCTCTGATATGAGAAACCCAGATCCCAGATTACAATTATCTCATGCAACTTAAAGTGAAAAATAAAGGGAACCAGGGGGGTAGGGCTGGGGGCAATGGGGGAGTGAGTAGGGAGAGGGTCGAAAGGGGAGCGGGGAAGGCCTTGTCACCTTGACAAGATACATACGTGCACAAAATGCTCAAGACCAGTGTAAACCTTAAATCCAGCACTTACACATATCAATAACATGGGGGAAAGATTCTCAGCGGAAGACTCTCTCTCACCAGCTGTCCTGTGGTCCCCAAGCTGCATACCACTTCCTGTCTGGGCAGGCATCAGATCATTGGGCTCTCACACGCTCAACTGGCTATTTTGGATCCTATCTCCTTAGATGGGATAAACTCTAAATACATACCCTTTCTTTATAATTTCTGTCAGCTCTGCCTCTCCTAAAACCCTAAATAATCCATAGTCCTTTACAGATTTTGAATTGGGAACTTTGCATTCTTTTTTCATCCTGCTTTATTTTTCCAATTGGCTTAGAATCTGTATGCATGCTCATAAAACACTCACATGGTAAGAGTCATCTGAGTTATAGAATAGCTTCTTGGTTAAAATTCAGTTCTTTAGCGAGCCTCTGTGCCAGTTGATATACTTAGCCCTCCTAATCCATAGCACTTGAGTTTCTAAAATAGAGATGACAATGGAATTGCCTCATACATACATTCCAAGATGAATAAATCACTTAGAAGAATAACAGTAAATATTAACTACTATTTTTATTAATTTATGTACTTATTGATTGATTGATTTTGAAATAGGCTCTCAACAGGGCCAAGGCTGGCCCTGAACTCACTATGGAGCCTCGACTGCGCTTGGACTCATGGAAATTCTGCTGCCTGAGCCTCCCTAGTGCTGAGATCACAGGCATGCACCAACTTGCCAGGCCATGTGCTGCTGGGAAATTGATCTCAGGTACTTAGCACCCGCTAGGCAAGTGCTTTAACCACTGAGCCATTTCTCTAGCCTCACTGTTTTTTTTTATTACAACAAATATTTCAATGCCACATATTTTCTCAGTATTACATGACAAAAATAATTTATGTCATGAGATGGGCATTTTCGCTAGTTGATTGATTTGCTGATAATAGTTTTTGATGTCAAGAATCATGTTTTAGCTGAGGCCAGTGGTGTATACCTGTGATCCCAACACTCTGGGGCACCGAGGCAGGAGGGTCACAAGTTCAAGTCCACCCAGTCTAGGCAACTTATCAAACTAGAAAGACTCTGTCTCAAAGTCCAAAAGGAGAGTGGGAAAGCCCTTGTCACCTTGACAAGATACGTATGTGCACGAAATGCTCAACTTCATTGTAAACCTTGAATTTTGCACGTATACATATCAATAAAATGTGGGGAAAAAAGCAAAAATAAAATAAAATGATGTGGAAATATAGTTCAGTGCAAAGGCCCTAGACTTGAACCCCAAGAACACATAAACACACTCATACACACTTGCGCGCTTGCACACACACACGCACACACACACACACACACACACACACACACACACAAATACTGTCTTAGCTCTCTGTATAGATTCAAAATTGAGTGGAATTCTAAAATACCACAGAAAAAGGGACTTCTTAATATAAAAATATCAAATTTTAATTAATTTCCAAAATAAATAAATACTAAACATACTTTATAATAGAAGCATAAACATTGTCTTTAAACTTTGAAGTTTTGAACATATTTTGTGAGAGCAAATACTGAATAAAACAGTTTCTGCTTCCTAAAAGTGATGTTATCATGAAAATCATGAATTATCTATAACTGCATCCTGAAAAGAGAAATTACAAAGTAGTAGCATGGGGCTGGGAATGTAGCTCAGCTGAGGAACTGTTTGCCTAGGAAGCAACAGGTTCTTCATTCAATTCTCCAGTATCACATAAGTGGACATAGTACTGCATGCATATGATCTCAGTACTCAAGAGACTGAGGCAGGAAGATTTCCATGTGTTTGAAGCCAGCACGGCCTACCTGGTGAGATCAGGATGAGCATCAACTACTGAGATGCTGCGTCAAATAATTGTGTAACTAAAATAATAAACAAGTTTGTTATTCTGAATAAAACAAATACATGTTCTCTAAAATATAAATAACATTTATGTTTTCCCAGAATGCATAACCCCAGTCACTAACTTTTCACAAACCTTGTGTGAGGAATAGTTTTTAAGCCTCAGGGATAATTTTATATAGAGAAAAAGGAATAGCTCAGTCTAGGATGTCTAACACATACTCACAATGCAACATAATAAAAGCCACAGTAAATCAGGCACAGAGGGCATTTAAATGCTAACTGCACATTCTTTGCCTCTGGGAACGACTGAGTGCTTCCATATTTGAACAAATACTGAATATGGGACACGATCATCTGAGTTCTAGGAGACTCCTTAAGGCTTAGAAGGGAACAGGCTATCCACGTGATCTGTAAAACACCCCCAAGATCTTCTTTGTTTTTTATTATTTGACATAAATCAATATTGTTTTACCTAGAAGGGTTGCAAAGTCATGTACAATGGTTAAATTTTATTTCCATCCCGTGTAAGATGAATCCTTAAGATTCATGACACTTGCTATCCAGCCTGACCCAGATCTAATGCGAACCTATCTGGAAGCAAAAGTAAACACTACTCAGTGGAAAAATATTAAGCAATTTAGATTTCATTAATAATATATAAAATCATTTAGTATTTTAAAAAATAATGCAAAAATTACCAAAAAATAAAAAAAATTACAAAAAAAGAATGGTCTTAAAACATAATGTGGATAGAAACTTACAGAATTCAATTTGGTAGTTCTTGCTCATTTTGTTTTCTTCTGATTGTTTTATCTAATTCTTTTTTCTATTTTCTTCTAATACATTTTGTAAATAACGTATCTTATTCCACTGATGTTAGCGATCATCGAAAAAAATTGTCTCTGAATGCCTTTTCATTTCTTTTTTATCTGATATACACTGTTCCCCATTTTCTAGGCTATATGCTCTGAGTTTGGTTTTGACTAATATTATGCTACAGAAGTGGTACTGTCTGATTTCTGAGGTAGAACTTTAATCTACAGGTTCTTCCTTCTCATTATATTTATTCTAAGATTCACCATGCTATGGAAAACTCAAATGAGAAGGAGGAAGCCATTGGAAAGAAGCAATAGTATGCTTCCTAGGTCCCACCAGATCCCAGTCAGGATCCACCAACTACTGCTAGCCATGTCTATCCACTACCTTGAATGTGTTAGCCCCAGCTTCATCTCCAGTTAGGCAGAGTTCCAGACAACATCACGTAAAATTGAAACACTATGCATTTGATCCAAGTCTACTTAAAAACCATAATTAATCTTAAAACACAATTTTTCCCATTTTATTGATATGCATAAGTGCAAAATTTAAGGTTTACAATGGAGTTGAGCATTTTGTGCACATTATCTTGTCAAGGTGACAAGGACTTTCCCACTCTCCTTTTGTCCCTCTCCCTACCCACCCCTCCCTCCCTCATCTCCCACCACCTTCTGCTTCTGACTCATTGCACTTTTAAGCCAGTAATTTTTGAATTTGATTGTGATAGAACAATAGAAAACAGAAATATATACAGCTTTCTAAGATTAGCTTCTACATCATGCCATAAAATATTTTTCTAGCCACGCTTCCTCTTTTACTCTTTAGGTGTTATTTTCTGTTGCTAATCCAATAGCATTTATTTCCCGTTGGCACCTATATGTGGGTGGGTGTTCACATGTGCCCTTGAATTTAATTCTTAGTAAACGATTTATTCGTGAAAAATGCATCCTTCAGGTCCTTTTTCTCATTGGTGGATTTTTTGCGCCTACAACGTCCAAATTCCTGAACCGAAAAAATTGCAAAATATCTTAGTATGGGTGTGATAATAGCATAGAGAAAAGATGCCAGAGGCAGTTTGACATCTCACCTTTAAAAAGACACGTTGACGATGTCGCCATGTCCCCTGAGGACTCCTGGAGCCAAGGTCATTGTCAAGTGGAAAGTGAACAAATTGTTTCCTTCAGTGTTTGTTACATTCTTTACATAGGATTTCATTACATTATTTTAGTACAAGAGCCTATAATTTTGTATTATCCTAAGAGCTGATGCATAACTATGTTTTTAAAACCTGGATAAAATTCGTTTCTTGCCCAAACATAGCAATAGCTTTTATGTGATCACAGACACTGCTGTTAGATCTGGGGCTTCCATCAGAAAACATTGCAGAGTGCTCTAGAATTCATAATAAAATTTATAAATGTAGCAATTAAATATGAAAGGCAATTCTACTCAAATAATTTTCCAATAAGTGCATGTCTATATCTGCAGATGAATCATTTGTGTTCATTCACTATGAACATTGATGTCAATACATTTTATGGAGAACTAATGCTGATGCCAATATTTTTCTCGCTGAGTTGATATATAAAGCAAAAAATGAAGTAGCTTATTAGAACTTCAGTGAGATAGAGTTTGGCATCTTTTTGCAGATATGGAATAAAGAAGCCAATGCTTACACCTTAGTTAAAATCCAAGTAGCAATGCACACCTTGCTATGTTTGAGGATTGGTTAAGGGACCTCATGCTTTGAACAATGCCAACTCATTTTCAGAATTGGGTATGGATTCCATAAGCTTTAATTGGGTGTACCATTACTTAGAGGGATTTTTCATATGTAGACATGTATATGTATATGTGCTTATGCATATTAATAAAATAGCACGCAACACAGCAAATATGTCACTAGGGAAACGTCATATAGGTCATCATGGAAAAATGTAATTCTGAGTTTTGTATCAAAATGGCAATGAGTAAATTCTATTTACAAAATCCTTATATTTGTGGTATACGTTACCAGAAAAACTGAAGAAATGTATAGTATTTTCATCCAAGATGATTTATTCAGCAATGTTCTTATTTGTGCTTTAAAGTTCATCTGTGTGTTTGTCTGCTAATCATTTTGTAAAACTCCTCTAGCTTAACAGTCTTTTAGGAATCTGTAGCCAGTTTACCGTTAAAATAGAACTTGCCACTAGAAACAGGTACAATTTTCCAAAAAGCCTTTTTGCAATCACTTTACATGCCATCAGCCAACTACTCTGGGAATAGCTCTGCATTCACATAGGAAGAGAATTCTGTCTCTTCATGATCCAGAAATCAATTGCAACATGACGAATATCTAGACAGGCAGTTAGTCGTTGGCCCTGCCAATGTGCACAGCAAGCTCAGCTCCTTTCTTCTCTTCTTTTCACATTCTTCTCTTCCTGTCTTTTTCTAGCACAGTAGCTCTCCTTCCAGCTACTATACCAAATAGAGTTTTTCTTTCAGTTATGACTAATATTGTACTGTTACCTTCATCATACTGTATTAGAATTTCATTGTGTGTAGGGTCATTGAAAGGCTTTGTTCTTCACAGTATGGGAGCAAGTATCTCAGCAGATAGTAGATACATTTCAGGGGAAATCTGTCTATCTGTCTATCTCGCTTTCTATCTATCTATTTATCTATCTATCTACCTGTGAAAAACCCAATGGTTACATCAAGCTTGAGGAATATATATATATATATATATAATCTCTTCCCCTCCCTCTTTTTGACCACCTGCTTTCTCCCTCATCTTTCCATTTTTCACTACCGCCCCCATTCTGTTCTATAAAATGTCTGTATTCCGGGTTTCTCATGCTGGAGAAACCTTGTAATATTTAAACTTTTGAGTTTGATTCACTTCACTAACATGAACTATGACGGTGTAACTAACAGGATGGTCTTGGGAAAGCAGAACTGGTTTATTTTGTGCCAAGTTCTCGCATGTGATTTCAGTACTAATTAATTCTTTACAGTTACAATTTGGAAACTATTTTTTCTAGAACTTTCTACTCTTTTTTATATTTATCTTTTTCTGCCTATACACATGGACTCATTAGTATGTGGACCACAGATTGAAATATATGACAAAAAGAAATAACCTACTCATAACTTACAGTAGGTTGCATTTTCCTATTCTATGGACAGGCATTACCTAACATGATGACGTGATACAAACAGATGTACACCTAAGATTGTATCACATGTTAAATAACAGGAACTATATATTTCACAGATGTTATGTCGTGTATCAAATTAAAATTCAGTAACCATACTCTTGGCATCACTCCCTTGATAAATTTGATAAAAATTTTGATTTTATATCACAATGATTACCTTTAGTCTTTGTAATTATTGTCATGAAAGTCTGAAATATGTATTCTGATTTTCTATATTTCTTTATACATATTTTCATCTTCAAAATATTCAGCAATTTTACAATGTATACTTTGCAAGTAATACGTTATTTCTTCATATTACTGTCTCCTGGGCTTAGTTTAAAACAAGCTTACAAAGTCTAACATGAGTAGAATATTTTGCCAGTGCGTTTTTGGAGAGCAGGCAAACTATTTCTAATTGTAAAGTCTGGCACTGCCCACGGGTACTCTTTCTGAGATGATAAGCTTGGGGAATCATGAAAAACCAACATATTTGAAGACAAAAGAATGTTCTTTCCAAGTCAAATGCAAATGACCTATTTCAATTTCATTTTTACTTCAGTGTGGAGGATGTGGAATTTTTCTATGGATATAACAAAGGGAAAACTTTCACTTAACTTTAAATATCAAACAATAAAAGAAACATTATCTTCAATAGGCCATTCTGTGTCTCAGATATAAATTGAAGTGTATTTATATAGAAAGACAATAGGATCAGTACTAGCATCAACCAAAGAATTAACTTTTCTTTTCTCAATTCAATTCTGTAGAAGCTTCAGAAAATTTTATCTGTCCAAATTGTAGTTAGAATTCATAGAGGTATTTTTGTGTCCTTTTTTTTTTAATACATTATCCTCTCAGTATCCCTCAATATCCCTTAATCTTAGTTTTTGTATATGGACTATGAAAATATTTGTGAAAATTATTCATAGAATAACCACAATCAAAGGTAAACTTTTGTACCTCTTTGGAAGAAAACAATAATACATATGTCAAGCAATTTTGACTCACTACCCAGTTCATAGATGATATTTCTATGTATAGAGTGACAAGTACTGAAGCAGAGTTAGTGAAAAATATAAGGATGAATAGAACTAATTTCAAGAAAAATTAAATAATTATAAAAGGTAATATTGAAGGGTCCTTAGAAGCCTGTGCCTCCAAGGATACCTACCTCTTCAAACCCTTTTTTAGCAATCTGCATATGGTGCTTGAAATTTCAATTGTGGAAAACTTAATGTCTACATGTCAGTATTTTCCGTATTCAAATCATAGTACTTGTTGGAATTTCCTTTTTTATTAAAGCAGTATTTTTATATAATGTAATATTAATCAAACCCCAACATAAGTAAATTAGTCAGGGACCACCAGAGGCACAAAGGGCAAAAGCATGACTCCGACTTTTACTTCCTAGGTTTTAAAAGGGTGATCTGTATTTTTTTTTTTTCCTGAGGCAATTAAGAATTTAAAAGTTGTTCTTGCTAAAAAGCAGTGACTCCACGTGGGCCTATAGATGCCCATTGGGTAAGCAGAAGAAGAATGAAGTTTGACTTTCATTTTATACCTGTCTCCCTTATTACCTTATAACTTTGCTTTAGATACCTGCTCAGTTCTGTATAGAAATATTAGTGATATACAGTGTATCTATCTAAAAGCTATTCATACAGGTTGGTTAGCTCTCAACTTGCCTAACCTGTCTCATTCCCATAAAGACTGAGGGCATCAAGATAAGAGATTGGCACAAACGGTGAACTACCAATGAGTGGCCTAAATTCTCCACTCATTCTCTAAACCCTCAGTCACCTTGGAGTCCAGTAGAGCCTTCATAAAACCGAGATTGCTGCAAGTAAAAAACAGTCACCTCAGGAAGTCATGATTGCCCCTTGGTGATATGATCCTCCTGGAGTTATCCTGCAAAAACAGAACTAAGAGGAAAGCCAGTCAGACCCTGGCCCACCTATGTCTTCCACGAAAACTGCTCTGATTCCTTGATAGGGCACCAGTCTGGTCTTTTTCAGCAAAACTCTGCTGTCTTCATTTTGACAGTGGCTGGTAAGTCAGCCATGTCTCTCATAGATGTGTCCAAAAATGCTTTGCTGTGATTAAGTTGTTAGAAGGCATGACAAATCCACAGGGAACGCTGCTGCCTACCACATACCATTCAAAGAGAAAGCAGTCGCCTAAATACATTATGGTGGAACCTCGTCTACTGTAATCACCCAATGTGGCACCATACGACTTCTGGCTCTTCCCCAAAGCATAAGTAGCATTAGGAAGTAAGCACCATAAACAGATTCGGCTATGGAGGCAGCCACTACAGCGTAGTCAAAACTCACAAAAAGGGGCAAAGACTCTTCAGGAGGAACATTGAAACAAGTGTGGGCAAAGCAAAGGGGTGCGTTTTAAGGAAGATATTGGAGAAAAATCTTTTAGTGTTGTTTTTCAAAATCTAAACATTGAGAAGGAATTTCAATTGCTGTATATCCATACAGAACAAAGAGTCCATTCTTTTCAGCATATGTGAAACCTTTAAATATTTAAATAGCAATCATATTCCTGGTTGATTGACCCTCATCCAGACTAGTAGTATCAAATGAAATCGCAGATTAATCAAATGTGATTTTGGAGGCTTAAAGAATTCCTTGCACACCAGTTATGTACTTTGGTTACTTGATTATGAAAAGGATTGTATCCAGGTTGGGCCTGCACGCAAGTTGGTTACACATGTCACTTGGTAATGCTATTATCTACTCTTTTGATAATGCAAATTACTTTTGTATACATTAATTTTGACCCTGTGGTTTATTTCTATAGTATATCTTTTAGGCAATACTCATCATGTATTCTCACATTAGTAAATTCTGACCTGCCACTTTTAACCACATTTTCTAATCTTTTAGAACTGTAATTTGATTAGCACAATCTCTATTTTCATTCCATGGCCAATGTCTGCCTTCAAGAACTAGTGATTACATGAAGAGATAGTGCCTATTAGTGGACACGCAATCCATCGATGACCACCATTTGGCACCACCCATCGTATATGTGTTTTTGTTAATGGAAATGAGAAAGTGTGTGTTTCAGTCAATACTTTATTATTTGACAATAACAAAAAATAGCTTATGCTGCACCAGCATTTTTGATGAAATCTTTCATTAACATTTACTATTTCAAGAAAAGTAATCTATTCAGTTGCCTGCAATTCATTGTATTTAAATTTTTATTAGGAAGATTGTGCATTTAAATAACAAATTGACAATTCATCAACATGTACAGGGCTGTATTCTTCCTCATGCCTCTCCCCTTTCTGATTGAAGCCTGATAGCTTGGGTATTCTGTCAAAGATTTAAGTGCATTTTCAATCTTCTACTGTTTCTATAGTAACACATTCAGAATAGAAATACTTAAGACATAACAAACTTAGAAAAACAGAAAGCAGATTATGTTCATGAGTACTAGCTGATAGATGCGTGCATCTGAGCTCGCATTTATCTTCTTCAACAAAATTGATATTTTAGATTCCTCCAAAATTCAAAAATCAGGTGTCTATTTTTCTTAAATGTGAGCTAATTATTTAATCTATTTTAAAAGCAATGAGAAAAAAAATAACTGAGAAGCACAGTCATTATACATTGCACTGTAAGGTGGGGAAAAACTCCATGTTAATCTTGGCTATCATCTACAAAAGCCATTCAGCAAAAGCCGGGAGTGGTGGTGAAGGCTGTAATCCCAGCACCCAAGAGGCTGAGGCAGGAGGATTGCCATGAGTCCAAAGCCAGCCTGGGCTACTTAGAGATTTCAGGGCCAGCCTGGACTACAGAGTACGACCCTGTCTCAAAGGAAAAAAATGCCAGTCGACATGTACATTGGAATATCTAAGATCTTCACTATAATTTACAGCACTAGAGACCAAGAATAAGTTATAAAAGAAAACTAAAATATCAATCAGAGATAAAGCCTCTACTTAAAGAAGATTATCATACCATGCAAACATTTGGTTTTCTTGTATATGAATAAAGCAACATTATGTTGTTTCTGTTGTGTCTACCTACCTACTACACACACACACACACACACACACACACACACACACACACACACGCGGATCATATTGTTATATTTCTAAATAAAATATTCAATTTCTGAGTAACATTCTACAAAAATTAGAAGTGCTTATGTTATTAAACAAAAAAAGAGCTGAATTTGGAGAAAATATTTGTAACACGCATATTGGATAAGGAATTACTATATAAAACATTGAAAGAGTTAATTTAACTGAATATTCAAAGATAATAAGATGCATCAATGAATAAACATATTTTAATAAAGACATACAAATGTTCCATAAATGAGTGGAAAGCACTTCTAATCCGCAGGACTACTTAAATCAAAATATCATCTCACATCTGTTAGAAAGGCTAATATTTTTTAAAAAGAAACAAGTGTTGGGAAAATGTAGAGAAACAAAATCTTCATTATTCAAAGGATATTAAAAGAAATACTAAAGCCATTTTGAAAAACAGAAACTTTTCAATACTTAATATACCTACTATTATTTTCATGAAGCTAGTCAAGTTTGGGAATAATTTCAATACAAATTAAAATCTTAGTCATAAAGAGATGTTTGAACCTCCATTTTTATTACAGTATCATTTATAGTAGTCAACATATAGAAAGAACTTTATGTTTGCAAGTGGATAAAATTCTACCAAAGCATAGGTAGGATATATATGTATGCTTGTGTGCATGTATATTGGAATAATATTTAGCCATAAGTATTAAAAATCTTGCCACTTTCAAGAAAGATGAATCTAATGGATATTATCCTAGGTGAGATAATTTAGAAACAGAAAGATAAATACCGTATGTTCCTACCTGTGCGTTGAATATAGAGAAGTCAAGTTCATGGAAGCAGAGAATAGAATAGCACCTGTCAGAACTAGGGAATGAAGTATTGGAAAAAGGGTGGTCATTTTTGCCCTAAATAAATAATTGCTTGTGATCTAATGTATATGGTGATAGCTAAAATTAGGAGCACTACAATATTTTTCTGAAATTTGCTAAGAGAATGGATCTGAAGTCTGAAATATTCTCGGTGCTCACACTCACACACAAGTACAGTTATATCAGTTGTCTGATACATAAAAACTTGTTTCTGCAGAAGCCAGAAAATAACTTTTGAGGTATTGACAGTGATCTTCATGTGTAGGTGGTCAGACTCACCTTGGATTAGTCTTCCTGCCAGTGACTCAAGGTACTCTAATATTCTTTATTATTATTTTTTTTTCTTTCAGACAGACTGTCACATTCTAGTCTGGTCTAATATTCTCTTGTAGATTCTCTGGTTCTCAAGAAGTCATCAGAATGGTTTTATTTTATAAGTTTATGTGTTTTACATATATATTTGTCAATAGTAAAATTATTTTCTCATAGAAGATTTAAATAATAGTTGTTATTTGAATCTTTGCTAAATTACTCTAAGTATAATAGAACTGTGAACAAGCTGAACTAGGAATCTTAATGTTCAAACTAATTCTCTCCCTTCCTCTTGTTAAGTGAATAAAATTGAGTAACTTGCAAGCCTTTTTTGTCTGCAAATTGTTTTGAAGTTGTTCCTTATAAATTTGCTAACACAATCATTTAATATAAGCAAAAGTGTTTAGTGTAACATATGTCATAAAGAAAGCATTCAGTACATGTTTGTTATAAAATGCAAATGAAAATTTATAATATGCTAGAAATACAAGAAGTTATGAAAGTCTTATTAAATTTTATTTAAGACATTTTAAATGAAAACTGTATCACTAGAAACAATTGGCTAATTAGGACTAACAAAACATTCAAAAACATACGTTGTGTTTTATAATGGTGTTGGGGACTGACCCCAAGGCTTCTTATGTGTGAAAGAAAAGTATTCTACTACTGAGGTGTACTCTTAACCCCAAATCAAGCCCTTCCTAATCTCTTTACTTCAAAACCACGTTGCTGAACTCACTTCATTTGATTATGTTGCAGATCATTTGCTGTACAGTTAGTAGAATAGGCAAGAAATGATTTAAGATATAAGGAAGAAGAAGAAGAGGAAGAAGAGGATGAAACCTCACATAGCTCTCATAAGAAAAGTTATTTACTGCTTTCAATTGCTTGTGAGATAGCATCAGGGCTACCAGGCAGGATGTCTAACTGGCTGGCTGATATGATGTATGTTATTTGAGAGGCTATGGGAATTGAAAAGTGAGTTTCTTAAAAAGAAATTAATGATTAATGTAGTCCAAGTTGAGTATAGGAGAGAATTCAGGAAATAAATTGCAATACACTATGCAAAAGGTTAATTTGGTAGGTCAAAGGAAATGAGTATATTAAATTTTTACAAGGCAAATATTATGAAAAAAATGAATAAAGAAACAAGAATCAATAAGTAGAATTAAATATTTATTAAAATAATAAAATCTCATATCACATCCTATGGCATATCTCAGGGCATCATTTTTACCCAACCTGCATAGATGCAAAGCAGTGTGGATAAAAATCCTTTATAAATCAGGCAAATTCATCTATTAGTGTATCTCCTGGCTGTAGAATTTTCCTTATTTTCTTCATGCTCAGATATCCATCAGTAATTATCTTTCAGTGTTTTTAGTTTTACTCCACAATTTATCTAGGAAACCACATGTAGAACAACAGTCTCCAATTCATCATACTAACTGAGTTAACGCCTGCTCATCTAACTTAGCTTTTGTCATCCACGTGGAGAACTTCTCTTAGACGACAGTGAGAGATGAAAAGGAACAAAGAATTCATAGCTGAGACACACAGGATAGTGGATCAGTGTTCTTGGAAGAGGTAACAGTCATACATTCTTAAATGTTTCCACATTGCTTGGCACCAAACTTGGCAAAGTGGAGACTGTCAAATGTTGATCACATTGAACAGATTTTAACATGGTAATATATTTAGTACAAGCTTTTGTATCTACATTGATTGCTATATGTTATTTTGTATTGTTCTTCTAGGTAGAACCTCTCCCTATTAACAAGTTTTATGCTTTGTTCATAGTTCTGCTGTCCTACAGAAGTCTGAGCAAAAACGATTTTTTCTTTCTTTCTTTCTTTCTTTCTTTCTTTTTTTTGTTGTAAAGTAGTTTAAGTTTTAACTTTGAATGTGTGTAGAGCAACTGGGAAACAAACCAGGCTAAAAAAAAAAATAGTAAATGTTATGATTCTGTTGATCTGACATGCCCAAGTATAGGCACATTTAGAGAGACTAGAAGTTGATGTGTGCCTAGTTTCAGGTAAATGGGCAGCAATGCTGATGGACTTAGTTCAAGTTTCTCTGGTTGATTATTATGGTAATAGCACAACTAAACTGTGGATTGTGCCCTCAGAACAATGAATTCTGTGCTTCTGACTTACTCCATAAAGCAGCACTTCAAAAAATAATATGAAACACATTAGAAGCATGCAATCAAGCAACCAACATTCACAATCCTCAACAAAACCAAGGTGCTATCTTTTGTATTTCATTTTTTTTTTGGTATCCTCAGAGTGGATTTTATCTAGCAGAACATGAATTTTTATTGGTTAGAAGTTGGTCAAAAATAAATACATGGAGGTTAAATAAAAGAAAAAAAATTAGGTAACTGACTAGCCTATTAGAAAATATATAACAAATGTGTTAATCTCCTTCCTTTATAGGGAAAATTAGTATTTGATCTGAGAAACATAATTTACTTAGAACTTACTTTCAATTCAAGATTTAAATGAGATGAGAATGGCAAGGACCATTTCTTCACAAGATAGTTTATTATAACTGGACTGCATGCATGTTCCATGATATCATATAATTACAGAGCAGATGCATTTCCTAGATCACTTGATTGCCTAAGTGTGACTTATTAAATAAGTCTTTTTATCAGTGTTTCTTCTTTCTTTTTCCTCCATATGTTTATAGTGTCATATTTCACCCAACAATTGCATAAACAGCATTTGCATGGCTGTTTCTAAACAATGCTTTCTTCTCACTTGGTGTGACTGTTGAAGGGATTATGTCAGGAGCCAGAACGGGGTTAGGATTTGTGAACTAAGCCTAGAGTGGGGATCAAGAACTGGCCTAGATTAGAGTGTGAGTGATTTGTGGGCTGGCCAATGATGTGGGTGGGCCAACTGGAACTCCAAGGGTATAAAAGGAAGGGAGAGGGAAGATTGTTATCGCTTCTTCCCCTGTGAAAGCTCTCACCTTCACAGTTGTTTACCTGACTTTCTGCATGCCGCAGATTTTTCAGCACAGTTTCACTCCAGTCTCGGGTTGTGCCTGCCAGCCTATTGCTGCTCTTCAGTCCCCAATCTTCATGCTTGGGTATTCACCAGAGATTTGCAGCAAAATCTCGCCTCACCAGCTGTGCTACAGTGCTGGACAAGAGATCTATTTCACGGCTGAGCAGCCCTGTTGGACTATCTCTATCCTTGGATTTGTAATCCTTACTAGTAGATCTTTGTTGTTGTTGTTGTTGTTTTTTGTTTGTTTGTTTGTTTGTTTTTTGATAAAGTCTGTAAATTCTCTTTTTGGAAAAACCCAAACTAGTACACTTGGCTTGGCTAATCCCCTTCTCTATCTTCAGAGCCCCACTGAATACATTTTGCTGTGAGGCTGTGATGTACATGCCATGTACTCTCACAAACAAACGCTTACATAGTAGAAGGAAGAAAAAGAGGGATAGAGGCCAGAATGGGGAGGAAGAGGAAGGATACACGCTAGAGAATAGTGACAGTTCTAGAAGAGAAAGAATAAAGAAAGGCAGGCAGACAGATAACAAGGAAAGGAGGAAAGTGGCATTTGTGTCTCACTGATACATCAAGATATAATGTTCTTGGATATTGTTATTTTTAAGAAAAATATTAAGAATTGCATATATATACAAATATATATAAGCAATTAGTAAATAATATATATAATTTTTTGAGACAGGGTCTTGCTCTATTGTCCAGGGTGTTCCTGAATTCACTATGGAGCCCAGGCTGGCCTTGGACACATGGCAATCCTCCTGCCTCACCCCCCTAGTTCTGGGATTATAGGAGTGGACCACCAAGCCCAGTTTATGTGGTGCTGGGAAATTGAGTTCAAATACTTAGGGCTTTACACAGCACTTGCTAGGCAGGTGCTTTAACCACTGAGCCATTCCTCTAACTCATACTGTATCCTTTCTATACTTAGAAGATTTAAAAGTATTCTGCAGATATGGTGCATTAAATAAAGTAGAATTTCATTAATAACTTTTAAAAATATATAATGCATATTGAAGCCATGTAATGAACTTAAATATTATTAAGAAATTTCTGTATATTGTGTGTTGGTCCATGCAATATTCTAATATATTTCAAAGAATAACCCATCAAATAATCATAATAAATTGGTAATTTTACTTCATAGATATGGAAAAATCAATATGTAAAATGGTTACATCCTTTAGTATAATGAAACAACAGGAAATGGGCTGATGTGAAATTTGTCATCAATTTTGAATTGTTGTTGGAACGAATGTCACAAACTGATGTCTTAAAGTAACAAAAATTTTTTTCTCTCAGAGTTCTGGAGAAAAAAAAAAAAAACCTAAGGCAAAATGTGGCCCAAATCCTGCTCTTTTTGGATATTTTAGGAAACTATCGCCTTCCATCTTTTTTTTCTGACGGCTTGAGTCCCACTTCGTATCATATTTTCTCTCAAACTTAACACTCTTAGTGGGGCCTCGTGGTACAAGTCCAGTATTCTAAGAGGTCGAGGCAGGAGGATCACAAGTTCAGCCCAGCAAGGGTTATTTAGTAACCTAATGATCCCACCTCTCAATTTAAAAATCAAACACAAACTGGGTATGTAGCTCAGTGTTAAAGACCTGAGCTCGAACTTTAGTAAACACACTCACATACATAAACACATATACCAACACAAATACTCAATGAACCTTTAGCCTCTCCTTAAGTACACTACTGACTATATAGAGCTCACTCAATAGTTTAGGATAATCTCTTGACCTCAGAATCCTGAATTCAAGTTTATCTACAAAGTTTCTTTAACACATAAGGCATAATATTATGGCAGGATTATGATGTAGAAATTTACTTCTGGTCTGGTACAATCTAGTCCAATTCCTGTAGCTTCTATACCAGTTCTCTAAACAAACACATTTCTGGAATACTTTGGGTTGAAAGATTGTACAAATCATTTACAGTAACTATAGAAAAAGTCTGTCTAATCTTTCTACAAAATAAAGAAGTTTCCATAAATATACTTTAATGCCTCTATCACAAACTTCCATGATTCTGTGTTTCAAGCAGAATATGAAATTAATAAATGAAGTTTTAAATTTTTTCCAGTTTATTAGTGTTTATAAGCGATATACAATGGTTACATTGTAACTGAAGAATTTTGTACACATCTATATTCCAACACCTTCACATTCCCTTCCCTGTCCCTTTCTCTGTCCCACCTCCTCCCTCATCCCTCCGACTCCCAACATCTCATTTACTTGATTCAATTATTTATTTACACTCTCAGTTTCTCATATTAGAGAAGTCATTCAATGGATTTTAATTCTTGATTCTTCAATTTAAGTTTCTAAATGCATTTCACACATTCCATTGCATTACTCCATCTCAATAGTCAAGTCAGTCAGGTTTTTCTCCCCATTTTATTGATATGCATATATGTGATTCAGAATGTTTACATTGAACTTGAGTATTTTGCGCACATATGTACCCTGTCAAAATTACAAACCCTTCCCCTCTCCCTTTTGGATCCTCTTATACCCTCCCCCTCCCCTGTAATTCCCATTTCTCCCCTGCTGGTTCTATAAGGTGACTGTGATCTGGGTTTCTCATATTAGAGAAGCCATTCAATATTTAACTTCCTGCATCTAACTCACTTCACTATGTACGATGGTGCCAAGTTGCATCCATTTAACCACAAAAGCCTCAAAACGGCCATTATAGGTGAGTAGTACTCCATTGTGGACATACGACACAGATTTTGTATCCATTGATCTGTTGATGGGTATTTTGGTGTCTTCCACACTTTATTTCACACACAGGAAGTCCTTCCATACTCTGAATCCTATGAAAATGTCTTTTGTTCTTTTTTATGTAAATCCTTTAATCATACCCACCATCATTTACATATGTATATTTCTAATCTTAGTCATTAATAAACCAGTATCACAGCTACGTAAAATGTTCAATAAGACTTCTTCTTTGTATTTTCTCCTGTTAATTTATTTCTTCCTTCAGAACCTTTTATTAAGACTTGTCCTTCCCAACCTGGCATGCCATCAGATCCAGTCTGAGCATGCCCAAAGCACCGAGCTACTGCTTCCCAGGTACAGACTTGAAGAGTTCCACGGGCATCTCCTGCACTGGGCATCCTAAAAGTGAACAACCTGAATAGATGAAATATTTACTATACACTTCGATGATCACAACAATTACTGAAAAATAGAAGCCTATTATGATAAAAATGTTTTATAGTGTAACAATAGCATTTGTTTCTTTCTTGAAAATGCAGCTTACTAATGAAACAAGCTGTACAATGCAACTTTCTTTTCACTGAAGCAGATGAAAATTTATGTGTTCCACCTTTTCGTGACACGACTTGATTATAAACTAATTAAAATGTAATCAAATTGCCTAACATATATAGAAGAAAAATATTCCGTGCAAATGTAGTTGTACGAAAACATAGGTTTACAGAAAAAATGACACTTCTCCTAATCATTTAGAAAATTGAAAACATTTACATAAATGACAATTCCCCAACCCCCAGTTTGATTAGCACATCTCATGCTTTCTGTGCACTATGTACTGAATCACAGCTAGGTATTTGGTGCTAAAATGAAAAGAATGCATTTCTCACCTAGTAGCCTTCAGAAATGCCAACTTGAAAATGTCTCTTGACGAGTAACTTTTATCAGAACAAATACCGTAAAGAAATTTGGAAAACTATATATTTATTTTGGGCATCTTTAGTAATTGATTAAGTCAATACATTTTATGGTCTGTGGAGAAAAACAAATAACAAAAGCCATCAATTATATGTATTCTAAAAGCACCTAAATGCAGAAGCTTCGTTTGAGGACACTGAGTTTAAAGATATGTGTTTTCTGTTCCAATAAAGGCAAAATATGCAAGTGCGTGTTTAGTTGAAAAGACACGCATGTCTCTGTAAGTGACCACTTAAGCGATCTTGCCCGTCATAGTCCACTCCTCCATTTTCAAGTACCAGCTCCTATCTATTGCTCAATTTCCCAAAGTTAATCTGTGTATCTGCATGAAATGTACTCGTGTAACAGGAGATTGCCTGCAACACAGCATAACCCACTTAGCTCTCTGAAAATGTGACTTGCTGGCTTACAAATAAGTTATTTTCTTCCCTAATTATCCTATTGTGTACAAGAGACTAAAATGTATAGGATTTCATCACACTGGAACTAGCTGAGTACTTGGTATGTTGGTTAAGCACACATTTTATGCAAATGTAACATAATTTCACATAAAGCTGTCAATATTATAAAATGCTATATTCTATAGAGAGATTAAAATGCAACTGCAGATCCAACCATTCTGCAGTAAATTGTTTTAGAGGACATAAACATTCAAAAAACAGTGTGCCCTTAAAATCCTAAAGATTAAAATTTTGTTAAAATATCAGCTATTTTGCTACCTTCATTAGATTTCTTATTTTGTCAAAATACATTTGATATAAAGAAGAGAAACTCAAATTCTCTGATGATCCAGGATGGAAAAAAGGAAAGAACTTATGAAAATATTGTATAACACAGTGTTTTTAAAATATGTAACATGGGCATTAATATATTTATATATAGTAAGAAATTTGAGGAAAAATTGCTTTAGCAGAGTATAAAATAGTATGAAAAATTAAGAAATTTGCTTAAGCAAGGCATAAAATATCATCAATTTTCTTTGAAAATGGAAATTTAAGCCTTATTTCTGCAGTGTAGCATTCAAAAACATGGTTAAATATTCACCATTACATAAAATGGAACAATTCCCAAACTTCATGAGTACAATCTAACAATGGACTTTAATGGGACCATATGCGTATACCCAATAAATATTCTCAGTGTCTTAATAGGACTAAATAAAATATATTTGGCCATACAACTGACTTGACTTTTAAGAACAAAGTACTAAAATTGATTATCAAAGAACAACCAAAGCTATTACTGTGATTTCATTTATCTGTTTGGTTATTAGGGATTTATTGGAAAAAGCATACAGCACAGAATCACCCTTACTTGACAGGCTTAATTCATTATATCCCTAACGGCTGTGTCTGTGTACCATACATTGTTTTATATCCAATTCTTCATTGCAAAGACTTCATTTACTTCAACTCTGATAAGTATTTGTGCCTGCTTTCAACAGAAAAAAGAAAAAAACGTCAGACAATAGGAGTCATGAGGTCACACCTTCTCAGCTACCACCCATAGGTCATTGCCATAGCTTCTCCCCTTATCACATTGAATCTGACAATGGTAATAATATAATTGCATGTGACATGGTGCTTACAGAAAGATTTCTGCTTTCTCAACTGTTTTGTAGTAGTATCCATCTTTTTTTCCTTACATTGCATACAGTTTCATTAAACAATATAACTGCAAGATTTTACTCAAGACATGGGGAAGAAATCAAAAGCAAAACAATAAAATTGCCTAGAGAAAGTTCAATAACATCAGTTTAAGTTTGTCATACCTTAAGTTAAATTTCAGCAGAAACTAGTTTAAAGGTAGAGGTGGTAGGAAGTTGTTTTATTTGTTTTGTTTTTCACAAGATACAATTCTCTTGGCACCCACAATCATTTTTGCCTCACTGAATTGTATTTTAAGGTATAAAACAGGAATCAACACTTCCTGTACTAGTTTGGATTCCTTTCAAAAGACAGAATTTACAGACCTTGTCACAAAAAAGGTCTCTTAGGAAGGCTTACGATGATAAGAGGTGGTCCAAGATGGCTGCTCAGCCAAGCAGTAGATCTCCCTTCCAGGACTGCAGAACAGCCGGTGAGGTGAGAATCTGATGTGGATCTTAGGTGAAGATCGGCGACTGAAGATCAGCGAGTGAAGGGCAGCAACAAACAGACAGGCACAAGTTGAGACTGGAGCGAATCTGTGCTGAAGATATGCAGCATGTGGCAAGTCGGCGTCCTTAGACAATTGCAAAGGTGAGAGCTTTCCCAGAGGAAGAAGCTGGAACGATCTTCCTTCTTCCTTCCTTTTATACCCTTGGAGTTCCATTTGGCCCTCCCACATCTGGGTGGGTGCTCTTCTTTCATTGGCCAGCCCACAAATGACTCAAACTCTAATCCCGACAAGTTTTTGTTCCCCAGTCTGGGATGGTTGACAAATCCTAATTCTAACGGAGGTGTGGGTCCTAATTCCACCAAGTTGACATAATCCCATCAGTGGACACACTTCCCAAGGAAAAAGTACTTGTAGCCCCGTCTATTACAGTATTGAAGTCATACTAATATTTACCTTTAAATCACAGCTTCCCACAACTGTATAAGAAAAACGTCCTTGTTAGGGAGGCTGGGAGTTAAACTTCAGACCTATTGCGATATATTATACCTTCAACCATTTTTTTTTTTTTTTTTGGTTTTGATACTGAGTCAGGGTCTCAATAACTTACTAAGTTATCCAGGTTTTGCTCAAACTTGTGATCTCCTGCCTCAGCCTTCCAGAAAGTGAAAATTACAGGCCGGCACTACCAGGCCAAGCTCATATGTCAGCATTTTTAGGAGCCCCACCCAATCTCTCTCTTCCCAACACTCTTCCATTACATCCCCAATAAACTATTCTCTCTCTCTCTCTCTCTCTCCCTCTTCCTCTCCTTGATCTCTATTTCTTACATCTTGAGTGTACTCCGATAGTCTCAAAGTTTTAAACCTTTTATAGACATCAGATATTGGGCATGTGCTGGAAAAATTATAGCAGTATCTAGATCTATTTACTTTCAGAATTCTTGTGATTCAGTTGCTAAGCATGATTATTAATGAAAACTAAGCAATATTACTTTACTAAAGTAAATTGCACTAAAACATGGATACTAAACCCACAAAATGGAGCACATCCTAAAGATTTTTACTACGTTGGACTATTATTTATGTTATTGGTGTCATTTACCCAACAATGTCTACATGGGATAAAATCATAGCAGCACACTTCTGCACATAGATTTCCGCCACCATGGTCCATGAAGTTGAAGTTAGCCTGAAATCAGATTCGGTGAAAATGGTTAAGTATATGCCGTTATGTATCCAGCACCAGTTTTCCAAGGGAAACTTGACCTCCTTTTCATCTTGAGTCAACTCTTCTTTTTATTTATTTGAGACAGGGTCTCATGCTGTATTCCAGGCTGGCCTTAGACTCACAGCAATCCTCCTGCCTCAGCCTCCCATTACAAGCATGTACAACTACGCTCAGCTTATATGGCACTGGGGAATCGAACTCGGGTACTTAGCACTTGAGTTACCACTTGCTAGGCAAGCACTTTAACTGCTGAGCCATTCCACCAGCCCCAAGCCTGTGTAAATTCTTATAACAAAAATTCACCCACCTGGCTGAGCTAGCTTGTGAAGGTCCTCACCATTTAACAATTGCATCTGGCGAGCCAGTTAAAGTTGGTTCAGGCAAACCATTGAAATATATATGTATATATATATATATATATATATATATATATATATATATATATATTAACAAAACTGACAGATTCCCTTAAGGTGAGATATTTCTATTCCTTTGTTGCTGTTTGCACGTTTTCACATGAAGCTTATTGATCAGCATCCAAGAGTGCAGAGTGGTCTGTCAGGTTTCCCAGGTTCAGGTGTGAGCAGGTGGCCTGGTCGGGCCATTGTTCCCTTCCCATCAAAGTGGTACTTAAGGTTTGAGACAAATCTTAATGAAAAATTGTGGTTCTTCCTGGCCTAAAGTCCATTTTTGCATTACCCTGAAACTAAGAATATTTCTTTTCACATTTTGAAAGAGATACGGACTAAACCAAAGAAAAACAGAAATGTTTCATACAAATTTTAAAATATTATTTTCTGGTTATTTAACCTTGCAATGTCTAACCTAAATCCACAGACACCATTTTACAAGTCTTAACTCAAAATTTCTACTTCTTCATTTTAAAAATACTGCCTGAATTATCATCTCTATACTTTCTTCAAATATCAAGTGAAAATAAAAGATACTAAATCACAATTCTGTTTGTTTTTCTTTCCTTAGCAATTTCTGTATTTACACTCCCTGGCATAACCTCAAGCCCAGTAGCTATGCAATTTGTAAGTATTCTGTCAATAGCGTGAAGCCGTAAATAAACTGAGAGTTTAAATTTTTAAATATTTGGAATTAACTTACAAAGACAGCAGAACAAGCATATTTTCTTCTTTAGAAATGTTTATTATTATAAAGATTCCTGCATTGAGAGGCTGTTTGTGCAAAGCACACTTACACTTACATCACTACCTCTGTTGACTTCTAATAGTATGCCGTGCCATTGGTTTTCAAAGAATCTAAACAAAATAAAGCAAATGAAAAGCAAATTTGTGAGCAACTCTTGTATTTAGCCTCATCAGAGTATAAAAGCCATGCAACATTTTTGCGTTCTTGTTCTACCAGTGACTCCAGGGACCCCTCAGACTAAAAATACAATTTAAATAAAGGGAGAAAAATGTAGTTGAAAATCTAGCAAAACTGAATCATTTCTATGTTGCCAGTGGGGATACATGTAGGAAACATGACATCCCTTTGTGTGGATGAGCTGTCTTTCAACAATAAAAATAAGTGAAATGTTGACATAATCTACAATCGGATGAATCACCAAAGAATTACTCTGAGTACAAATGGCAAAAATACCAAAATATTGTATAGTGTATCTTATCACTTATGTAAAATTCACAACAGAAGAAAAACAGAGAAATGAATCAAAGAATTTAGAAGGGAAGAGGAGATAAAAGGAGAGGCTGTGGCCATGAATCATGTCCTACACGGAAAACCTTGAGGTGATGAAAGTGTGTCTGCCTTGGCTATATAAATGAAGACATTTCTAATATTAATATTTTTCTATTGTCTTGAGAAATGTTATGATGGCAAGAAACTGAGCAAAGGGAACCTGAGACCATTGGATTATATATTTTTTTTGATACTGGAAATACAACACAGGGTCTTATTATGCAGTCACATCCCCGCAACATTTTTATTTTAAATTTTGAAATAGAATTGTGTTATCAATTCTATCAATTCTGAGTTGGGTTGGAATTCAAATTGTGAAACTCCTGCCTCCGACTTTCAATTTGTCTTACTTCTTACAACCAATTGTGAAACTGTAATTATTTCAAAATAAAGTTAAAGTGAAAAAAACAATAACTTTAAAGAAGGGCAAAAAAAGTAAATGACATTTATCCTGTTCTCACCACAATAAAATAATCATGAATAAAATCTTCCTTTTATGTCCATTTATTTCTTTTCAGAAAATACCATATTTATGATAGCAAAATTAAATATGTACAAATTATTATTACTAAATATTTGCAAACACATAATCATCTTGTATTACATTTGGGAATTTAAAATGGTAAAAATGAACAGATATATTCCTCGCCTTAAGATAAAAGTGAAGTGACACCAGTGGGACTTCATCTAGATGTTTCCTTCCAACAAGACATGTTCTTTAAAATAATAAGGCACCAACATAACTAGAATACACAGGGAGCTGAAGGAAAGTAAGCCTACCAAAATAAAGGATCCTATTGAAAAGTGGGCAAATGAAATGAAGAGGCAGTTCACTCAGAAAGAAGTACAAAGGGCCAATAGATACATGAAAAGATGTTCAACATCCCTAGCCATAAGAGAAATGCAAATCAAAACAGTGCTAAGATATCATCTTATTCCAGAGAGAATGGCCTATATCAACAAGTCAAATAGTGATCCTTGCTGGTGAGGCTGTGGGGAGAAAGGAACCCTCCTGCACTGCTGTTGGGAATGTAAATTCGTACAACCACTTTGGAAAGCAGTATAGGGATCTCTCAAAAGACTGGAAGTAAATATCCCCTTCAATCCAGCGATATCCCTCCAAAAGAGGCCAAAACAACACATAACAGAGATATATGTATACCCATGTTCATAGCAGCACAACTAACAATAGATAAAATATGGAAGTCACCAAAATACCCATCAACAGACCAATGGATACACAAACTGTGGTATTTGTACACAATGGAATACTACGCATCTATAAAGTCCAACAGCGAGGAGGCTTTTGCAGGCAAATGGAAGAAGCTTGAGAACATCATGCTCAGTGAAGTGAGTCAGAAGCAGGAGGTGAAACATCGAATGGTCTCTCTGATATGAGAGACCCAGACCACAACTCTTATGGAACTTAAAATGACAAAGTGAAACAGGGTCATCTTGCTCTGACACTCACACTAGCTTCCTGACCTACACACTCTTCTGCCTCCAAGAATAGTGATGGGACTTAGCTTTCTGTTTGAAGTGGTGAGGAGCTGCCTCCACCTCTGCCTCTGACACTTCCATTGCTGCTGGCTGCCCCTGAGTGGACTGTGACCTGAAACTGTAAGAGAAAATAAACTTTTCCTCCCCTAAAATTGTGGATACCGGGTAGAGCATTAAAGCATCAAAAGAATAACTAAGACATGGTGTATATGAAATTCCCTGGTTCACGGCTCCACTCGTTGGATTGTAGCATGTGTTGCCAGGCTTGGGCATGTCGCCTCTGGCATGTGGTGTATATTATTGCACCTTTGTAGGGACACTGTTCTAGTGACCATCGATGTTACGATTGGCTTTTCTATAATGTGGCTGGCTTTTGAGCGATTCACACACCTGTGAGTGACCCTCACCATTGCTCCTGTAAATAGCCTTCCCTTATGTTTCTGTACGTAGTTCTTCGTCCATACTCCTCCGATTAACTCCATAAATATGTTGATCAACCAAATTAGAAGTTGGCATAATTCTTAATTTGGCCCATCTGTTGTGCCTTATTGGGGTGAATGGGCACAGGTATTCACATCTCCTCAAGAAAAGTATTCTCATGAAACATCTCGTCAACATTTAATAAATATATAATATTAATAATTATGTATGATTTTAAATGATCTAAGACTGTATATTGTCCTGCTGTTAAGTGATACAACCCTCCTATATGCAAGACAAAAGCATATTTCAAAACATAAAATATAATTTACTTCATTTATTCAGATATTTATTTATTTATTTATGTATTTATTTCAACTTTCCAATACCAATGCATGATAGAAACTAGTGGCCTACTGTTTGTTACATCACAGGTTTTCAAAAGTTTGTTTTGCTTTTGCTGCTTTGTTATTTTTGTTTACATTGACTGTTATTCTAAAATGTTGGCTTTATTGAGTTCATTTGCACTTTAGTAATCTCATTTAATTATTATAAAATTATAATGTAAGTGTTATAATGCCTTTTAAGAAGAGGAATCAGATTAAAATAGAACATTTAGGTGAGATATTAAGAGAAAAAATATTATTATTTACATGATTTGTACTTAACTGACATGGGCACATTCTTACATGGTATGCTAGAGAAAATAGAAAAAATGAAGTTATTAATATTTATTTTGAGAAGATGGCTATGATTAACATTTTTAAGTCTGTAGATTGTATACAAATGTTTAACAATCACTTGGTAACTCTTTAACATGTACAGTGTTTTTATGTATCAGTTAACAATTCAAGAATTTGAAAAGGCTTTTTTTTTGTGGTACCAGGGATCAAACCTAAGCCTCTGTTTTTATTTTTGATGTTGAGACAGAGTCTCAGTAAGTTGCAATTTTTCCCAGACTGGACTTGATATTATGAATCTCCAGCCTCAGCCTCCAACATGCTAGGACTGTAGGCCTGTACTACCAGGCTCATCTTAAAAATCATTTTATAATATATTATCAAACATTGGTTTCTTCACACTTGCTTCTAATTCACACTATTAAATTTTATTTTTCCCATTTTATTGATATGTATAAGCCCCAAATTTAAGGATTACAAAGAAGTTAAGCATTTTGTGCCCTTATGCATCTTGTCAAGGTGACAAGGACTTTCCCACTCTCCTTTTGTCCCTCCCCCTCCCTACCCCTCGCTCTCTCACCACTCTACCCCTCTGGTTCACTTTGTTTTTCATTTTACGTTCCATGAGATAGTTGTGATCTGGGATTCTCATATCAGAGAGACCATTCGATGTTTCACCTTCTGCTTCTGACTCACTTCACTAAGCATGATGTTCTCAAGTTTCTTCCATTTGCCGGTAAAAGCCTCCACGCTGTTGGACTTTATAGATGCATTGTATTCCATTTTGTGTAAATGTTCATAGCAGCACCACTAACAATAGCTAAAATGTGGAAATACCCATCAACAGACCAATGGATACTATTAAACTCTTAAAAATGTAAATTCCCTTTGAATGAAGGTACAGTTAAATTAACAAACACAGACTTTTAAAAAAGTCAACACATGTTATGCTTAAAAAATCAGATGTTTCCAAGAACTGACCTTAATGTTAATTATGTTACATTGAACAAAAAAGTCTATCAAAAGCTCTAATAAATTGTTCTCTTGGCTGGGGCCATAGCTCTGCAGTTAGAGCACTTACCCAGCAAATGCCATGCCCAGAGTTTGACTCACCAGCAACACATAAACCAGGTATGGTGGTACATGCTTGTAATGCCAGGAGGATCGCCGTATGTTTGAGGCCAGCCTGGACTATGTAGTGAGTTCAGGATCAGCCTGGACTACAGAGCAAGACATTGCCTCAAAAACAAACAAACAAAAAATTTGCACTCCAAAGCTTGTCAAAACATTTAAAGTAATAAGAAACACCTTGATAAAATTAGTTTGCAATGTTGTCCTGATACCATACTCATTCTCTTTAATAACAATTATGGCTTGTCTTCATTTCATTTAGTATAATTTCTTCCAAAAGTAAATATATTTTTGAAATGATGCTTGTAATATATAATCTGAAAAATAATGTGATCTATTAAATTAAAAATATGTTTATTGCATTGCTATTCTAAAAAGGCACTGTAACTCAATTTAAAAAAAGAAAAATGTTTTAAAAACTTATCATTGACTAAAACCATACAAACAAGAAAGTATTTTAAGTAATCTTATATGTTTGAGAATTACTTACACAGTCCTAGTAGAACACTTATCACATAAATTTGAGATTTCTTCCTTAAAACACGGTAGTGGACTGAGCTTCAAAAGGAACACATTCTATCTTTTTCAAAAATGCATAATTTAGTAGAGAGTTTATTATTGTTGTGTGATATTGTCTTACTTAGTAGTTACTCTTTCATTGCTGCTACACATTGCCCAACACTCAAAACTTGAGGGAGGAAACGGTTATTTTAGTTCACAGTTGTACGCAGTCTCAGTCCATTCCCGGGCATTTGGAAATGACAAGAAAAGTGTGTCCAAGACCAACTGCTTGGGACATCATGAGAGGAAAGATGATCTGGATGTTCTGTAAGAAGCTGGGACAACAGTGTATATGCTTGCGGGACACACTCCAGTCATGTGCTGCCTGCCTTGATCTGCCACTCACCTGTAATCCATCAGAGACCCATAATCTGTCCCTCCAGACTGATTGAGCCCCATCTCCTAGCAGCAAGTGAAATCCACAGATTATCCTCAACATCTAAATATGTTAAATTTTTGAGAGACATTTTGCATCTAAATCATAACACGTTCTTTCTTTCTCAATTGTGGATTAACTGAGTTGTTCTTTTTATCCTTTCATTAGGAACTTGAGAGGCTGGTGGAATGCAATGGTGGCTAAAGTGCTTGGCTTACAAGAGCAAAGCCCTGAGTTCCGTTTCCCAGTACCAAATAAAGCTGGGCATGGTGGCACATGCGTGAAATCCAAGCATTTTGGAGGCTGAGGCAGGAGGATTGCTGTGAGTCTGAGGACAGCCTTGACTCCATAGTGAGTTCAAAACTAGCCTGGGCTACAGAGCAAGACCTTGTCTCAAAAAAAAAAAAAAAAGTAATTTGAATTTGTGAAAATGGATACTATGTAATGTTACCGTAGGAGGACAAAGGGATGTTTGACTTTATCGTGGTACAGCATGGTAGTGGCATTGAAACAAACACACAGATCAATGGAACAGAACAGAGTAGCAGTCCAAAAATGATTTTAGCCCATGGCCTGGGTGCTGGGGACTCCTGGAAGAGAATACACGGTGCAAATGACTATATCCATCATGTTCTTGATAAACATGTCAAAAATATATATTAAGAAACACAGTCTTTATTATAGGTGTTTTTAGGAAAATGAGATATTCACATGTAGGTTATTGAAACTAAATTCCTATCTCTCACTGTATGAAAAGTTATATCTGAATACAAGAAAAATGTAAGTACAAGACCCTCAACTCTAAAATTGCTATAAGAAAACAAATAGAAAATTGTCTATTTTTTAACAGGAATCAAGTAACGCAGGAAATAATACTAAAGATTGACAAATAGGATATCAATTATAAAGTTTGTGCACAGTGAAAGAATTAACAGAGTGAATTACAGCTTCCCAAATCAGAGTAAATCCTTCCTATCCATACTTGTGACAGATGATGAATATTTAGTATATGTAAAAAATACCTCTCAAAAATATAGCACAAAAATCCAAATAACTAAATGAGTAAATGGGGAAGTGTAGTAAATAGATAATTCTTTTTTTTTTTTTTTTGAGACAGGGTCTCGCTCTGTGGCCCAAGCTGGTCCTGAATTCACTTCAGAGCCCAGGCTGGCCTTGACTCACGGCAATCCTCCTGTCTCAGCCTCCCGATTGCTGGGATTACAGGCATGCGCCACCACGCCCAGTATGTGGTGCTGGGGAATCGAACTCGGGTACTTAGCACTTGGCTTCGCACTTGCTCAAGCTCTTTAACCGCTGAGCCATTCCTCCAGCACCATCAATAGATAATTTTTAATAGATAACATGTAAACTGCTAATTAGCACATGAAAAATTGAACATATTCAGCCATCAGAGAAACTGCAATCAAAAATATACTGATATTCCAATTCACCTTAGTCAAAATAACCATCAATAAGATTATAAACAAGTAAATAAATAAATTCTGTAAAGAGTGTGGGGGAAAGGAAAGGATTACTCATACAACATCTGGAGAGATGTAAATTATTATGGCCTCTATAGACATTCTTATGAAAATTCCTTAAAATGCACACACATTACAGATGACCTCGTCATCCAGATATACTACCCTTCAGTGTAATGCTTAAAAATTTGTAGTCTACACACTGTGTAGATAGATCTACATATCCATGTTTATTATAGCTAAATTTACAATAGCTGAGAAATGGAAGCAGCTTAAGAAGCTATCAATAAACAAATGCATAAAGAAAAAAATTGTTGTGTATATACCATGGGTTATTAATCCATCCATTAAAATATCAACTTCATGATATTTGCAGGAAAATAAATGGAACTGTGTATTATCATGCTAAGTACAATAACCAAGATTTAAAAAGTGACTATGCACATGTTATTTTATGAATGGAATTAAAAGAAATAAAGAGAGAGAGAGAGAGAGAGAGAGAGAGAGAGAGAGAGAGACATTAGAAAATAAACAATTAGCCAAATGAAGTCCATTAACTGGAGTAACTAATATAAATAAATGAATTAATAAAGGTAAATAAATAAATAAATGTATGTTTGCCTTAATCATTTTATGCTAATGACCTGGCATTTTGTTCACTGTGAATACTTCAGGAATAACCACATTATACCTATACTATTACTATATAGAATAACTTACTCCTTTAAAAATTTCTACTTACTACAAACTAAAAATCTGTTTAACAGAATACAGTTTTCTCACTCTCTATGAAGATTTTCTGCCATAAGACGAACTGTCGTGTAAAGACAATACAGACATTCTGGGAAGGGGTTAAGGTCAGCCAGTGCAACTTACACTGTTGGGCTTTAAATTTCTTTTTAATTACTTAGCAAAATGAAATCAGGTCTAGTATGAATAGGTCCCTAAGTCTGTAGATATTTGATTATTTTAGAATAAAATTTATTTCAACTAACATTTCCATTTATGAGAATGCACCACCAAATCTTTTCTTTTCCTAATCTTCATTGGAAAAAAAAGGTAACAGATTGCAATTGATTACCATAAAGGTCAAATTATTTCGACATTCTGAAGATTATGAATTTGAAAAAAATGTAAAAGTTAATTTGGAATTGATTTCTACATTTATTCATATTTTGATTGTACTGAACATTTATTTTAAAATAATTTTCTATGTATCTCTTCCCATCTGTCTATTAATTTATTGATTATTTGATTGACTGATTGATTGTCCTAGAGATTAAACACAGGATCTTAACACTCCTTTCACAGGGTAGGAGTTATACTCCTACCCTTATTTATTTGTTTATTTTGCTAAGCTGCTAAGTTTCTCCAGAAAGTCTCCCGCTTGGTGTACACATGATCCTCAGCTTCCCAGAGTGCTCACGTGACAGGTGTGCAACGTTGTGTTTCCTCGTGTCTTCCAAATTTCTACCAAAAATTTTCTTCATCTGTTTCTTACGTTTTCATACTATTCATTTTATATAGATAAGTGAAAATTTTGCAAATATTGAAGATTATTTACTTTAAGAAAATACTCCACTGTAACTATCAATCATCAAGCTTTAAATCTGATTTTAAGGCAAGTGATAAAATGACTTACTTAGATAGTTTTTATTTATCCAATATTCAATAGTTAAAGGTGTTAGGATAAATTAATTTATCTCCATATTTCAAGTGACATTTTAAAAAACAACTGCTTACTTAATATACATGAACTGAAACGATGGAATTTTCCATAATCAAATTAGGAGCTAATATAGAAATGGCCAAGTATGACTCTGAGTTAAACGGAGTTCCAAGGTAAGAGTGCAAACAGAAAGCAAAATAATTGACTGTTATAAAGCTGGATAGAAAAATGTTAGACCTATATAATATCTGTGACAAGCAAAGGCATTTCTGCTTATGTTTTTAAACACTGTCCCATGAATAAATGATAGAATCAAATGGGTAGAATGCCGGGAGTCAGGGTGGATGAGGGAGGTGGTGGGAGGATGGAAAAGGGGCAGGAAATGTGACGTCGACGTGATATACTCTGCCTCTGACTCTCAGGTTAAATATGACCATTGTGAATAGCATACACATACTAATAAAATGGGAAAGAAGAAAAGAGTGTCGCATGAGAGCTTCTTAAAAATAACAGGTGTCTTTTGAAGTCTTCTAGGCGATTAACATGGGAAAATTAACTTTGATGAATGTTCATGCATGTTAATCCCTTCACAAAGGCATTGATTTTCCTTAAATCAAAAAATATGTGACCTGGAAGATAATTCATGAGATTCCTCACCATTATACACTGTGCTCACTTGTCAGCTGTTGGGAAGAATGGATACTTTTTCCCACACATTTAAAAACACAAGCACATTTCTGTGAGTTAAGATTTAATTTCTTCATTCTCATTAAGCCAGATAGAATGAACAAGAAGATGAACAATAAGAGGCTATAGGGTTTTAGTTTTTTTTTTTTTTTTTTTTTGTAAAGGCAAATGATCCATTTAAAATGGATGTATGCATGTAGATGGAGACAGATATATGTATTCGTGGGTTTAATATATAGGTTTCTTTTGGAACATGCATAATTCCTACAGAAATTTACTGTGACTATAAAACCTGTTTTTATTATATGTGTGTATGCAAATAAACAAGGTTTGATTAGAAATAATTTTATATAATTAAACTTTGAGCTTTCTCTGAGTATTTTCTGAGTTGAATAAAAGAGCTTAAAAGAACATGGTTCATAAATTACTTCATAATATAAAATACTGAATTTTTGGATAAATTAGGCAAAGGAGAAAAAAGTCAGCCCTTTTGCAGCTGCATATGTAAACATATAGTTTCTTTTCAACTTGTTTCCTTATTGGTTCTGAAAACAATGAAGTAAAAAAAATTACTTTGGCATAATAGAATAATACTGGAGAAAGTTTATTGTTCTGATTACATTAAAATGTGATAACTAAAATGGTAATGCAAACCTAGATAAATATTTTATTTTATAAAAATCATAGTAATAATTATATTGAATAAAAATAATACATTTGGTTATTAAATTTGGAAAATTATACGCAAATATTTCTGATAGTTATAAAAAAACACAGTATACTTGGTGTGAATAATCGCAAGAAAATCCCATAAATATGACTTAAAAAAACTTAGCAACACTAAATTATTGTTTCATAATGTAAATTGAGTTAGTACACGAGCTGTGACTCTAGCACACAGAGTTAGTCCTAGCTAGTCCCAGCATCAAAGTAGGTGGTTTTTAATTCAAATAACCATAAAAGTGTCAGCCTTAGGAGTGAGTGTAAAGAGTCATACCTTAATCATTTTTAGGAGCCCACATATTACCAGTCACAGCAAAGGTATAAAAAGCAAATCTCCCTGAAAGATCAATTACCTTAAAAAAAAGAGCATTCCAATGCAACATTTATGACTCTGGCTTTTAAAGTTCAGTATTACTTGCTTTTACCTTAGAGAAGACTGATGGGTGCCTTAGTCTCTCGGATTTCATGTCCATTCCTTAGAGGCCCAGCAAGATTCTCTAGTAAGGCCAATTTCTCTGGGTAACCAGGCAAACTCCATTGGAGAAGGCAACTAACAGATCAACAAAGGAACCTTACTAGGAAGGAGCACCCCGATGGGAAGGATACACCAACCGATCTTGAAATTTTTTGTATTTGGACCTTGACAGATTCAAGTTGGAGGAGATACATCTGTTACTGTAGGTATTTCTGTAATAATACAAAAGGTTTTCTGTAGTCATTTTTCACCTCTAATCTCCAAACTAATGGAGTAACTAACATAGATAATTAGAGGTCTCACCTTTCTTTCCCCAAAACTTTATCAGAAATCTTAGTTCAAACAGATGACTTCTAATAAAGGTTTCTACTTAAAAAGAAATGCAAAATAAAGTGTTAATACAAAAATTATGACATAATCCCAGAATTTAATAAATGTTTTCTAGATCTGCCATTGTTTTTGTCAATAAATAAAAAAATGTGTATGTGTATATATTGGAAAAGAAAAAGTGAAACCTTTTTCTCATGTAAATATCATAAATGTACCTATCAGCTGATTGAATAATTTACACTATCAGAATTATTAAGCATAAATCCATCACAAAAAATCTAATAATATTTCTAGATGCTTAGAGTAGAATTTGAGGTTTATAGCTATATGAATTAAAATATCATCAAAATACATCCTTAAGTGTAAATTTTTAATACACACACGCACGCACACACACACACACACACACACACACACACACACACACACACAAAACAAATCCTGTTGGCTAGTCATTTAATTGTCAGAATGTGACTTACCCTGGGTCTCATTTATCAAAGTACCATCCTTTGGCATAGCATAGGAAATCCCATGGTATATTTTTTTTTCTTAAATATAAGTGTTAACTCCTCCCAATATAAACAAAAATCTTCGGAGAATTTTAGAATTGGAGCAGTAGAAGAGATGAACGTAGAGACGGGCTGTTGGAGTGTGAAAGCCACCACCTTATGAAACCAAGGTCATTGGATTGAGAGCAAGATACCATGAGTATTACTTAAAATTATAAAAGTAAAAAAAATAGAGGAAAATGTTAATAAGATAAAGAAGAGTGCTAATTACATTATTTACAACATCAGGAAAAAAACAGTTGTTGATTAGAGAAAATGAACTACCCAAAAAATGAAATATGTAATTTTTGTATAAAGGTGGGGATGTTAAGCATTATTTCAGTATGTCTGTAGTGCAGAAGAATTTTTATTTTTTATGTCCATGTCATTCTGGTCAGTTCCAAGAGTCACAATTGAAAGAGAATGCTTTTTTTCTTTTTTTTTTCTTTTCATTGCTTCTGGCATTTATTTTTCCAACTATTTTTATTAATATACATATGTAATACATAGTGTTTACTATGAATGTGGATATTTCATGCACATATATGTCATGTCAACTTTACAATCCCCTCCCATTTTTGACATTCCCACCACCTCCCTATCCCTTCCCCCAACTCCAGCTATCACTTCATGTGGCTCTATAGAATGTCTGTGTTCTGGGTTTTCCAAGTCAGAGAAACTTTACAGTACTTAACATTAATCTTCCACATCTAAATCATTTCACTGAAGTCACCACTCTAACTCAGCTTCCTATTCCTCGAATGGGTCGCAGTAGTTAAATCTTGATGCCTCTTCTCTGAATCCAACCAATCCCTTTACTGGGATATTTACTATTTTTTTTCTATATTTTGCTACATCTTTGTTTCTATTCTTAATCCTGGCCTTACCCATCAGTTCACATTAGGAAATAACTACAAGCTTGTAGTTCAAAAGACTAGTAAAGGTGGGAAAGAAAACAGCAGCTAGTTCTAGCTATAAAATGCTTAAAACCGTTTCTTTGTTTCCAGGGTCTTTTCATCTACAAAGTTGTTGCATATGATTGTGTGTTGGTCTGGCAATCAGACTTGGGGTACATGCCCTCTAGAAACTTACACTGAAGAAATTTTCCATTTTCTTTTCTAATGCATCTCGATCCTGTCATCGTCCGTGGAGCTCCGTGGGAGACCTCAGCCTTGCGTCTCAACACGAGTTTGCAGAATCATCTCCAATTGTCTGTCTGCACGGGGGGCTCACTGAAGCAAATTGTTCTGTGTAAATATGAAGAAAACATCAATGATAGGAACAGGAGTCACAAGCTTCTTTAAAGATCAGCACTTTAAATACATACAGAAAAGCACCTTGTTAAAACATCTCATGCTATATTAATATTCACTGTAATCATTATTTAATTTTGTTTTAACCATAAAATAAAGTTGCACTTTGTTTTGTTTTGAGACAAGATCTTATTTTGTTGTCCAGGCAGATATTAAACTCACTGTGTTCGCAGGCTGGCCGGGAACTCACAGCAATCCTCCTGCCTCAGCTTCAGTCAGTGTGCTGGGATCACACGCGAGCTCTGCTAGGGGCAGGTGCTTGAGGATTGAACCCGGCCTCACTATTCCTACACAAATGTTCTAATCATTGAGTCACGCCCCATGACCCAAAGTTGCATTTCTTTGTAATATAATCAATGAGATCAATTTAATGACGTAAACACCATTTTTGTCACCTTCTCTACCAGAAAATAATGAATAAGATTATCACAAAATTAAATATTTTGGAACTTTTTACAAAATAACTAAAACTGTTTATGACATTAAATATTACATAAGATGGGATGGTTAAAATAAATCAAAATGAAAATGATTTGAAAAATTCTATAATCAAAAAATAACTTGAAATAAGAAATGCATTTAAAGCAACAATCTACTTTTTGCAATAATATTTTAAAGAGTTTCAAAAATAATTGATTTGGAACATTGATAAACTATTAATAGTTGCAAATAGAATTTTTATTTTCTGTAATATGTTTTAATAACAATCAGATGAAACAACAAATATTTTAGGACTACAAGTGATATCTTTATGATCACCCAAGAAGCATAAAAGTTTTGACATTTTTCTCTCTTCTCATTTAGAGGAAATGGTTTAGATTTCTCTTGTTGTACACTTTGCTCACTCTATATCAAGGAGTTAATCATGTGGACAACTTTATGCTACGGCAGTGGAGCCAGACTTTCAAAATTTACATGTTTACTTTGCATTATAAGTAGATGATTATTAAACTACAAAATTTTATTCATTGTCACTATGAGTCATAGCTTCTTCTACTTCTTTTCTCATATGTTTTATTAAAACTTTATTGACTATATTTCACATTATCCCCCTTTCTCAGATTTTGATCATTTGGAGTGACAAGTTTCCCTGGAATTTTTATTGATGAAAAACTTAGTAATGAATGTGATAAATGTTTATTCAAATAAAAAAAGATTCACTTTGGAAGAACGATTTAAAAATCAATCACAGTCAACTCCTCAAATCTGAATTTTACAAGTATTTTCCGAACAATAATATTTTAATATTTTGTCGATGAAAAGAAGGTGTTTACTTGGGTTCAGTCAGTCTGAGAAATAATGAACTGAGTAAAGCCGTAGTTATCCTAATATCTGACTTGTTAAAGCCCTCTATATACTCTCATTCTTCACTTATTTCCAATAATATCAAAGTATTATATGAATTATTTGAATATCTTGATAAACCACTATAACAATCTCTTAGAAAAACTAACCTCATTGAAAATGAGAAACACACATACAGAACTAGTTATTGCTTCTCTTTTCTGAATTTATGGAATATTTTCACAAAAAATAATGATGTGTTGGTGTTAGCTCATAACAATTTATTAGAGGCAATTTAATTTTTAGCCATGTGGCAGGCAAGCAGCATCATTAAATACTAAAACTACGCTTTATATACTTGCAATTAGTTCATTTTAAAGACAAAAACACTAAAACAGTTTATTTTAAAGATAAACATATTTCAAAGGCAAATTAGGTCTTAATTAATTTGCTACATTTTATTATTATTTACATCTTAAAGTTTCTATGGCTTATATCTCTAATGAGGAAATACCACCTGCCATGCTCCTGAGGAAAACTTCCCAAGTCATCATTTGGCGGAGTGACTTTGGTAGGTGAATGTAAGCCATGGTAGCAGTGTGTGCAGCATAGACATAGGCCAACATTAAAAATCAGAATTTTTTCCTCTGTATAGAGATACAATAGTTAAATATTTACCAGAACAGTTAAATTGTGACTATAGTAACTATTGCACTGTTTACACAATCCATGAATATTTGAAAGCAATAAGCAACCTACTTGTATTTAAGCTAACTCCAATTTCCACTTTGCACTAAATCTTTTATGTGTATATATATATATATATATATATATATGCATACATATCTATAATAATGTATTATCTAATTGTTATATATAGAATGAAAACCATGCATATAATTTTACACATATTTTTCTACATAATTTAGGTACAAAATATTGGATGACAAAAGTTTAAATTTTGAACCCCTAATTTTTATTTGAGCTCTAATATTAATAAAGAAAAATGAGACAAATACAGAGAGAGAAGGAAAGAGGACAGAGAGAAGAAAGGAAGGAAAAAGGCATAACTCCATGCAAATTAAGATCTCCAAGGGCCTGAAAATAAAATGCAAACATGATTGGACCAACACACCTGCTGAGCTCTGAGCTGGTTGAAGCACCTGGGACCTGTGGTAAGTCCTCTTATTGCAACAGGACAACCATCTGGAGCAGTAGATATGCAAAGCCACAAGCATAGAGAGGCCCATATTTCCGAATCCATTCTTATCAGTAGGACAGAGACAAGCCAGGCACTGTTTGAGTGACTACACGCAGTATGTTGCTGACCTTACACTACCAGGATACTTATATGTTATCCAACTTGGCTTTTCACTTCTACTAGAAGTTTACTCTAAATTACTCTCACTTAATTTTATTTATTTATTTATTTATTTATTCATTTTAGATAGTCTTGCTCTGTATCCAAGACTTCTGAACTCACTGTGTGGCCTAGACTGGCCTTGGACTCAAGGCAATCCTCCAGCCTCAGTCTCTCCACCGCTGGGCTTACAGGCATGCACCACCACACCCAGCTTATGTGGTGCTGGACACTAAAACTCAGGGACTTGCACTTGCAAGGAAAGTGCTTTAACAGTTGCGCCATTCCTCCAGCCCTCTTACTTCTTCTTCTTTTTTTTTTTTTTATCCCAGTTTTCCTGTGTATACACAGCAAGTGAAATGATTACGGCCATTTTTGCCTGTGGTACCAGAAAATAACCTTCTCGAGAACTTAACTGACACCCACAATAAGTCAATGTCACTGGTTTTATGTTAGAAATCAGTTTCAATGGCTTAACCAATGTTTGATTACCCTCTTCAGTGTAGAATTCATGGAAGCTTATTCACTTAGGAGGAAAAAATTGACATTGTTAATACTACTGAACACTCTGTTGAAATGTTCTAAATTAAGATAAACGCTATGATTCAGATTCCAGAAATCTTATTAAAACACATACAATATAAGAAAGAAATGTAATGTACTTTCAATTGTCTTTAATGAACACATAATTTATAATTGAGTCTAAACAAGCTACACTATCTTGCCAAACAGAATAATATATAGTTTTCAGAACAAAAAATTCTACATAAAGTGAAATTGAAATATGGAGTTTTTGACAAAACTAGTATTTAATACAGATTTCAGCCTAAAGAGCAGCATGCTTTCTTTTCACTCTTCACCAAGAAATCAGAATTTTTATAATATTTGAAAATGCATAAAACAATAACAATCTAAATAGTCTATAAGGACCGTAAACCATGGTATAAAGTTATGTACCATTATAGTGCAGTTTTCATATATCAGTCAGAATTCTTTAATGATCATGTTCTACAAGTTGGTTACAAAACGTTTTTGTTTTTGAAGCGTTGCAGAAAATTGTCATCCCCAGAAATGGCCTGAGAGAGAAAGGCATTGAACAAAAACAACTTATAAGACAAATAAAAATGTTAAAATATTCCATCATTTATTGCTGACTTCCTGGCCATACAGGATATCCTATCCTCACATGATGTAATCTTGGTCCTATGTTTAGAAAAACGTCTTGCATCTGAAGTAGTGGTTTGTTTTATGGGAGAAGCGAGTTAGAAACCAAGTTGGTGCACTGGGTGATGAGTAATTTGCATTTCTGATGTCCTTGCTTCTGAGCAGTGTCAATGGACAGAAAATACATGTTTACATACTGATTCACGTGTGTGTGTTGGCATATGTCTGTCTGAACGTATATATTTTCTATATTATTCTTAACACGAGTCTATGCATGGCTCCAACTTTTTCATCATCTCTCAGATCACTTGAGGCATTCCTCATGCAAGGCATCGCTCTTTTGTTGCAATGCTGAAATCTGCATGAAGATTCATGCTTGGTGCTTTGGAGCAAAGGACTAGAGACAGGCGTTGTTCTAAATTATTCTTGCACCTCTCCTCTCTGAGGCAAAGTGTTTCTACCTTTGTTGAGGTGAGTTACAGACAACATAAAAGTCTTTAGCCTTTCTGCCTGTACATTCATTTTTCTTCCTCTTTCTCTTTCTTTTTTTGGAGAACTACTTATTAAAGAGCAGGGCTTTAAAAAGAAACTAAATATATGAAGAAATTAGAAAGTGACCATGAGTCTCTAGGTAAAGGCATAGTCACACAAAAGATTTCGGGAGATCTTCAGTTTATACCCGTCTCTGACCCGTGACTTAGAGATGCCTACAATTTAGAAAGCCAACCAAATAACCAGGAAAGAAACACGCAAACAAGTGCAATACAATTTATCTCCAAAAGAATGAACTAATCAAAGGTAAGGGAGAGAATTTAGTACTCAGAGTTACCATAGGTTTATATTTAAATGTCCTGTTTACAACACAAAATAACTAAACCACAGATTAAAAAAAGGTCGTATGAAGACATGATCTATCCAAAGAAAAACTCAATCAACAGAACTTGTCTGAAAAAAAATCTGATAACTGATTTACTACACAAACACTTTAAAACAACCATCTTCCGATGTTCAGAGAACTAAAGGAAGATACAGAGACACATCAGAAAATGGCCAAGGAATGAACTAGCAATGTCAGTAAACAGAAAGAAAACAAAGGAACAAAAACATTCTGAAGCTGGGAAAATTTTTAAATATATACTGTGTTAAAAAGATTTTTACAGAAAGAAAGAATCAACGAACTTGGAAGCAAAAAATGAAAGTTAGCTTGAAGAGCAAAAGAAAAAAAAATTGTGAAAAGTCAATGGAGCCGAAAGGGGTTGTGGGACAGCAACAAACTGACAAATATGTATAATGAAATTTGTACAATGAAGAGAAAATAGTATTTCAATAAATCATGGCTTAAATTACACAAATTTGATAGAAGATCCACCAAGAAGTGTGATAAACTCCAAGCAAGGTGAGTTCAACAGGAACCATGTGGCGATGCATTCTAATTCATTTTCCAAGGACCAAATGCAAAAAGGAAATCTTGAAAGTGTCACGGGGAGAAGCCACTCATCACATGGCAGTGATATTCAGGATGTTATTGTAGATTTCTCATCAGAAACAATAGAGATGACAAGTTAGTGGGCCGGCACATTCAAAGTGGAAAAAAAAAAATGCCAACTAAGAATTTTATATCCAGAAAAAAAAAAAACTGTGTCTTAAAAACAAAGATAAAATAAGACATGCCCAGATAAATGAAAGCTATGCTCATTTGTCAACTGGATCTCCCTTGTAATAAATTCTAAAGGGAACTACAGAGTCAAATAAAAGGAAAACGTGCCGCGAAGATTAAAAAAAAAAAAAGTAAGATCTCCATAAAGGTAAAATACAGTCCAATTTTAAAAGCTAGTGTCATTGTAACAAGTTTTTCACACCACTCAATTTTGTATGTGAAGCGAAAGACCAACACTTAAAAGATACATAACTTCATGTTTTCTTTTCCATATAAGAGAAAAAGGATTTAAAAGAATTCCTAATAAGAACATCCCTAACCCACACAAGATCCTGAGCTCAGTAATCAGCACCTTTAAAAAGCCTAATAAAAGCATTCAACAAACTAGGTATAGAAAAAATGTATTAAACTAACAAAAACCTATATAAAATAACATGGGAAAGAGATAATCAAACTGACAGACTGAAAATTTTTACACAAAGGTCAAGTGACGAAAGCAAAAAAATCCACTTTTGCTACTTCTGCTTAATATATGACTGAAAGAGCCACCAAAGGGAAATAGGAAAGATAAAATGAAAAAAGAAGGAAAAGAGAGAGAAAAAAAGAGAAAAAGGAAGAAGGGATGAATATCAAAATTGGAAAAGAAATAGTAAAAGCATTTCTGCTTACAGATAATACAAGTTTATATGTGGAAAGCAATCAAGTTTCTTACACACATGAACTCAAACACCGCCCCCCACCCCACCAACATGTTAGACTAGGGACTCAATTCAACAACACAACAGGATCCAGTCAACACACAACGGTCAGTTGAAGTTCTGTGTCCTAGCAATCTGAAACAATCTGAACAATCGGAAGAAAAACTCAAGAAAGCAATTGTGTGTTTAACAGCATTGACAATAACACACTTAGGATTCGACCAAGTAGGAAAACATTTGTAAAATGAAAAGCACCAACCATTTCTGAAAAATTAAAAGCCCACAAGTCAATAATAAAAATGTGTCTACTGTCACAGATTGAAAAATTTAATACTTTTAAAACGTCAACATTCCACAAAGTGATCTATAAATGCCGAATAACTCCTCTCAATCATTCCTATGAATTTTTTCTGCAGAAATAATTTTAAAAGCCAATGATATCTGATCACACACATTGATGTAGAAGTAGTGTTTATAATATGTAGAAAGTCCTAAAACTTAATAAAGAAATTCAATTATCTGTTTACATAATTGCTGAGTACATGTACTTTATTATGCAGAAGTTTCTTGCAGGAAATCAGATTTTTCCACTGCTTAATTCTTGGGTATTTGCAGATTCTCCTCTGATACACAAATAGCAGCTTTTTCCTGTGTTTCACTCTTTCAGAATACAGTTTCTCTCAACTCATAGGGCAGTCATCTCAACACCTGCCGTAGGTGCTATGTGTTTTATCATCTTCTTGTATTTCAAGGAGGCCAAAAGGGGTCAGCATGTGCCAGCTTCAAGCTGTATTTTCTTCAGTTAAATCAAATTAAATGTGATCAACATGGTATCTCCCTATGAACAAATTTTCTCTTCTCCAGCTCCTTGGATATCCTACAAGATTTGTAACGTGCACACTCCAGTCACAGATCTCCAACAAGTCCACGCAAGAGTCACTGTGATTATGAGCTCTTTGTTATCTAATGAGCAGCCACAACCACTGAAACAAAAATGGGACAAATGACAGCGTTAATGGCTCATCCTGGAGTTCTCAGCTTTAGGGATTCCATCAGTTTTAGTTATTTTTTCTTCTTTTATCTTTAAGATTGTCTAATTTAGACTAGCCGATGCCTAATCATATGCTTTAATCACTTGTTAAAATCAATTTTTAACATTTCTTTTTCAATTTACAGAGTGGAACAACTTCTTTGACATTTATCTTTGTATTGATTAAGAAACAAATGCAACTGAAGTTTGATTATTATTGTTTGTTTGTTTGTTTGGTTTTTTTTTACTCTTTTTTTCGGTCTCCTTTTGGTTTCTGTTTTAAGTATAATTTGAACCAAGACAATCGTAAGAACAGTCAGGCTACTTTCAAGGTGATAAAATATTGAGTTTTTTGTCTTTTCCCCAAATACTTCCTTCCCACTAGCAATTGGCTCGTAAAATATCACAATGTCAGTGCTATTAATTGAGGTTAAAATGGAAACCGTGACTAAGAGGGAAATCTCTTGGGAGTCTTTTGACATTAAACTTCTTTCAGAAGCTTAAACCTTGTTGAACATTTCTTGTCAAACCTGTTCAACCTGCTATCTGTGTAAAGTTAGGTTTTGCCTCTTCTTTAATCAATCGTTTTGCTTGTCATATGCTATCTGTATGTGCATATAGGTAGACAGCTTTATTAAGGTGCCCAATAAAATTAAGAATGGAGAAGTTACACAATAGTGCCAAAGGTAAGCCAATGTTTGAAAGGGGAAAATACGTAGTTATTATCTTAACACTAACAAAAACAAGTGACAGTTTTCCAATATTGAAAAAACCCATCCAGAAAAGCTAGTAGATATTTTTGGGAGGGTACTGGGAATTGGCTGTAAGTCATATTATGGAGCTATATTTCAGTTATTTTAATTTTATTTATTTTTATCCTGATAATGGATGTTGCTACTTTCTAACTTTCCTTAGTTGGATCCAAAGTTTGAACCCTTGTGTTCAGATTGCCAGAGTGCTCGATTTTCTGTGTACAACACCGCACCAGCGAGGAAGATCTTCTAACGCCCCTCATTTATTTGTATGGCAATATACTCAGCCAGTGTTTATCCAGCGTCCACTGAAATAAAGACTAGAGACACTAGCGAGAGTCAGTTTCGCATGACTGCAGCTATCTGAAGCCCTAATCACCAAGAACGCCTCTGAGTAATTCTGGTCAATTTTTTCCACATAGTTTCCCAGCATACCGCAAAATAAACAAAACCATTAGAATGGCAAATGAAGATTGATGACTCAAACTCTGGCGCTTATAAGCACTCAGAGCGGGACTCAGTTCTTTGATTTTTCCACTTAATAGATAATGACGTGCAAAGTAAAGTCACAGCAATTCAGATGCAGAACTGTGTACTGTAGACTGAAATAGAATTTTTAGATACTGAAAAAAACTTCACAGAACTAAGTCTGAAAACTTGAAAGGAGTGACTCTAAAAAATGGGAAGGAATGTCATTTCTTTGATAGAAAGCGAAGCTGCAAACATGAATACTACTGCCGATCATCCAGCCCTTAGGTAATATTTCCACAGTGTATATGAGGTCTGAGGAAGTTGTTTCTTTGTGCATTGGGCATAAAAGAGATGTGAATGAAGAAGGGAGATTTGCCAAGGTGGGTGGGTTCCTCGTGGGAACCACGGAGGAAGCCCAGGCTGTCCCGTAGGGAATTGGCCATTCACACTCAATAATAAGCCATTCACATCCAGGTGCTTCAAGTACCTTATAATGCCATGTCTTACAGTTACACAGAAAACATATAACACCTCTCAAATACGATATGCTCACTTCCTTTTTTGTGTTCATTTGATGTCAGCCAGGATGTTTATGTCGTAGGTGAAACTATTACAGATCTGGGGCAGAGTTGGTGTGGTTGTGACAGCACGTGCTCTATTATGAAATCGGAAAAGTAAATGGAATAAACAGAAATGAAGAGAGGGAAAAAAAGAAGGCAGTGAAGATAAGGGAGAGTGCGTGTGCAATGACTCACTCTGTTCTGGCCCTCTAGTAAACAGGCAAGCAGCCAAACGCAATGTTATTCACACAAGAGAAGCCCACACCTAAGGAGCAGTTCCTAGTTCTCCTTCTTGGCGCCTTTTGCTTCTCTGTTGTGGCATCGTCAGCCATGTGAGATGGATTTCCCTTGACTTTCTATGATTAGGTGTGAGGCCAAATTCATCCCAGAATAAAAGCTATAGAGATTGAACAGAGGGAACCTTCACATGGCATTAAACGTTTGTCAGTCTTCCAGAAATAAAATAGAAATTCTCCTATTTATGGGTACTGAATGTATGTTGGTCAATAACAATAGAACATCATCCAGGACTTTGGTCAGATATAGATGAATCTGAGAGTAAGACCAACAGAGTGAAACGGGTATTGTTGATTCCAGGAACTGGGAGAGTGTCCCTGGTTCCACACACCAAACTAATTTCCCCGTCACTGAAAACTATCTGGGGATAGGTATTCTATCAAAAAAAAAAAAAATACTGGAGACCTCTGTGAGAAAATTGTGACACACAGTTTAGGTAGTAATGTCTGTATGGTAAGAGAAAGGAAAATGAACCCCTGCCAAGAACTCTAAAAGTAAAAAGTACTTAGAGGTTTTCATTCACATTTCTGGGAGGGAGGCAAAATTAGGACAGTAATGTACACCAGTGTAAAATGCCTGTTAATGGTCAGGCCAATGACAAGGATTGTTACACTGCTAACTGGTGTACTATAAAGACAATGGTGGATGGCTACTGTGCCAGCTTCTACGTTGTACAGAGCAGACTCCTATTTGAAATAAGGGACATGAGCACTCATAACATTGTGACCTTCTCCTGGAGATGATTAACTCCTACACTATCGACACTATGGAAGAGTTCAGATACAGTCATCTATGAAACTATCTCAGGACCCAATTGGCTGCTGCATACTTGCAAGTTTTTGATATACAGATGGGCCCAGCGGAAGGAAATCACAGTATCTGAACTCTAGTGCTTCATGACCTTCATGCTGTTAGCCAGCTTAAGGGAGAAGAGAATCTGAGTCTCAAATAGGCAAAGCTACAGACTGTACTAGAAAACTACTCGAAAAAACCCTGATGTACCCACAAGTCTGGAAAGACATACATGAACCCAGGACCCAAATGACTGCATATTGTTGATATTACCCACTGTGGTAAGACCTCTGCTAGTGAAACTATGGACATGGATGCTTTGACTAAGGTGCAAGATCTAACCTCTACCCAAACCGAAGATACAGCTCTGTGCATTAATAAAGGCTGTCATAAATTTGATAAGGTAGGCTGGTAACATTTGACAGTAGGGGCAATCCAGTGACTGGTGTACTGTCATCTCTAGCCCTGTCATATACTTCACACCTAGGGATCAGACATACTAAGCCATCTAACTGATACATTAAATATTATAGCTTTGTCAAATAAAAAGGGCATAAATATAAGAAGACTTTGCTTGCAAGAGATCCAATCAAATTGCTGTTATCAAAGGTCTTGAAAAGTCAAATGTGATGTACATCTAACCACACTAGACTGGGAGTGAGTAGGGTATTCTTTTGTCAGGACAGGGTATTTGGACATGGACTGAAACACGTGGTATATCCTACCACAAAATTCTCAAGCAGCAGGGATAGGGGAGAAAAGTAGTTTGGTAAAGCAATAAATATGAACCCTATTAGAGAAACCAATATTGTAGGGCTGGTCCAAGTCTTTGAATCCGAGAGTAGGCTAAATAAAACACTACAGGGTACTATTATCTTCCTGAACTGACACGTTATTACATGTTATTACATTATGAGCTTTAGGAATCCCTGAGAGTCCCATTATTTTGACCAACATGTGTTATACTCTTCAAAATTACAACTCCCAACTTGGGCTGTGATCTTGTCTAGTAGAAGTGGTGCCACCGGTATTATCTTGTTGAATTATGCAGATGTACATTTATAAGTTCCAAACTACAACTGTAGGTGTAGCTCAGTAGTAGAAACTTGCCCAGCATAGGTGAGGCTGGGGGTTGCATCCCTAGTGTGGGGTAAGAGGAGAGTAAACATATATATTAAAGAAATTGATTTTCATTCCCTAGTGTTCAAGGCAAATTCGAAAATATTTTTAAACTATTATGTTCAACTTGATACTGGGGATCTAATCAGGGGCCTTCACACTAAGAAACATCACTAGCTAGTTTTGATTTTGATTCAAGATCTCACTAATTCAATAAGTTGCCCAGGCTCAATCTTTTGATCCTTCTGCCTCATTCTCCCAGGGAGCTGAAAACATTGCGCTCAGCTCACATAGACTTCTTTAAACCTTCGTCTTTGTTATCCATTAGCTATAACTACAGCCCAAGACCATGTCCTGTCCTAGAAATCCCACTAAGTATTTTTAACAAAAATCCCAAGATGGGGCTTGAACGACAATTAACCACTAATACTAGAACTGAAATAATATTTGCTTGTTTTTGCCTATAGCTTTAATATTTTATTTACTCTGTTGCCTCTTCTATTCAGTCTGTGTTTAAAACCATTTTTTATACTCTCACACGTTAGGGTGAAATTCTTCAGCATGTTGTATGTGAAGACAAGTTCCTCTTTCTGAAGTATCTGGATTGAATTCGTGGCGTCTTCCCTCTGAGGACAGAATCGGGAATCTCAGACTCAATAGGAGTTAAGCACCTGTGGCCATTAATTGCACTATGTCGACTTGAATAAATTCAGAAGCTCCCGGCAGACTAGTAACACACATTGAATATACAGCAGCATACAAATGTAAAAATATCGTGTAAGTACTCAATTCATACCCAAGAAAACTATGCGAAACTACAACAGCAGTAGCTTCTTCAGCCTTAAGTATCGCACACACTTGACAAAGGTGGAGCTTTGCTTTCAGAGAGAAAACAACTAGTCTCGGATCTGATATTGGAGTTAATTCTTGCTTTCTGAGTATCAATTATTCCTCACTTTGTTCTCTACTGGCTGTGTCCGTGGATGGGATTATGTCAACTTGATGGAATTACGAACCACACCTCCGTTAGGATTAGGATTTGTCAACCACCTAGACTGGGGCTCAAGAAAGTGTTGGGATTAGAGTGAGAGTCATTGGTGGATTAGCCAATGGAAGAAGAGCACTCACCCAGATGTGGGAGGGCCAACTGGAACTCCAATGGTATAAAGGGGAGAAGAGGGACGATTGTTATAGTTCTTCCTCTGGGAAAGCTCTCACTTTCACAGATCATCCAGCACAGATTCACTCCAGTCTTGAGTTGTGCCTGTCTTCCTGTTGCTGCTCTTCAATCGCCGATCTTAGGTTTCTGTATTCACCCGAGATCTGCAGCAGATTCTCGCCTCACTGGCTGTTCTGCAGTCCCGGACGGGAGATCTACTTCATGGCTGAGCAGTCATCTTGGACCACCTCTGTCCTTGGATTTATAAGCCTTCCTAATATACCTTTTTGTGATAAAATCTGTAAATTCTGTCTTTTGAAAGAACCCAAGCTAATGCACTAGCACAGTTGATTTGGGCTGGGACACCGCATCCAGCGGTCAAAACTTAAAGGAGGAAAGGTTACTATAGCTCAAGCTCAGTGGTCTCATTCTGTTTGTGTTGAAGGGTTTGATGTGGAAGAAGGAAAGGAGTGCACAGACTAGGATGTAAGGGGGCAGAGAGTGAGAAGGTGGAGAGAGAGAGATGCCCTACCCAGCCATGCCCACCAAGGTCCCGCTCCTGACAGCCTAGGACATCACCAGTGATTAATTTATGAAGCAGTTTGGGTCCATCATGACTGAATCATTTTTTAAATACATAAATCTTCTGAGGGATATTTCACATTCAAACCATAACAAATGTTCTAGTGATAGAAGGCTATAATATCCAGTAGACTCCAACTTGACTTAAATGTGAACCTTTTGTCTCTTTTGTTAAAGGGTCTCTCATTTCTGAGTCTACAAATAATTAATTTTACATGTTTCCTCTAACTGTAATCAGAGAAATACTCACATTTCTTAACTACTACTCACTTGTTTACAAAGAACCAAAAATATTCTACCAAAGGGTGTGAAAGTGTTATTCTCAAGCCCAGGATCTATAATATTAGACTACTGAAAGACCATGATTTCACCTGAGATCATGTGTGTCTCTTTGAGCATGACATCAAGTAAAGACAGGTTTAAAAAGTAACAAATATAATAATTAGACTGAAGAAAATGCAGTAACTTATTCTACTTTAGTGGAGGAAATGCATTCTCAACTTTCTTCCTTCTGACGTTATTTGAAATCTTTAAGTGATGCTCTAGTACACTGCCTTTCACCAAAACATACTAGCATTTTTTAAAAAATCAAAGTATACCGCAACCAAAACTCTGTATTCTGCTTACATTCCAGCACATCTTTAGCAACCCTCTTTGCATAATCATAATTCTAGAAAACTTTGAATGTTTAAGTCATACTAGAGAATATATCAGCATTGGATTTTAAAAAAATAACCTACAAAATATGTTAAGCTACCATGAATATAATCTCTTAAATAGGCACATGTATTAGGCTGAATGACGTAGTCAAATTATACACAAGAATATATGAATATAATAATATATACATAACAAAAGAAAATGTATAGTTGTACTTAATGAGGTTGAAGTTTAGAAATCCACTTTAACTGGGCTACATAGCAAAAGCCACTTTTTTTCAGAAAAATCCACTTTTAATATTTTCTGAAAGAAATCATTGTTTTTATCAGAAATTGATATAATGATTAATTGAGACCAAAATAAATGTTCTGTGATTTTGGAATCACAACTTCAGCATATTAACATTATTTGGTTGCTTAGTATATATTAATAAGGAAATATATAATGCAATAAATAATTGATACATCATTAAATAATAATAATAATACTGAAGCCTAGGAATTTTAGTCTGAAAGCACAGTTGTGTAAATTGACTCAATTAAATATTCAACTATTTTAATGAGAAGGTAACTATAGAGATCAGACAATTTTTATTCCTGATTGCAAAACAGGCTTGAAATATCATAGACTTTTAAGCTTAGAGCCATTTACTGGTGATGGACACCATGAAAAGCCACATAGGCATCAGGTGCTACCGCAATCGGATTTGCATCTCAGCTTTTCCACTGACTAAATGATTTTCAGCAAGTTGCCTCATTTAATTTTGATTTCTTCATGTTTCATTTAATTATAAATGTTAGACATAAATCCTTGAATAATTATGAAGTTAAATGTATACATTCAAAAGAAATCATGTAATGAGTAATATTAATGTCACATACATACTAATTTAATTTATTCCCACAACTGTAAAATATGTGTAACCACTTCTAATTTAGAGAAAAACAGATACGTTTGTAGCCTTGAGTCTTAAATCCAAAATCATTTGCAGGGGAAGGTCCCACTCTAAGAATCAGCGGTGAAAGTCCTGTTCCAATCCAGGGCACTAAGACACCCCAGGTCACTGTAGAACACCGATGAAAAGACAGCTGTCTGTGAAAAATTAATTTTTCTCATTGTACTTCTGAGGGATCGGTTTGATGGAACTTGAGATCAAACATATTGATAAGATTCAAGAGAAACTGAACAAACATGCCTTGTTTTTAAACAAAATTCAGAGTCTATATGCAAACAGAGAATTTGTCACGGTGGTATCTTTGTTAAAGTTACTCTCCTTTAAATTCCTGAAATTCACTCACTATTTATGACAGAAACATAACAATTTGTATTTTCCCTCAGAAATGAGAATATTGAATTATGATTGACTTTTCTGTTTGTTCCTAAATTCTTACCTTGCTCATCAAATACTTGATTCAGCGATGACTTTAATTTCTTACACAGTGATTCTTTTTGAGAGAAATTTGCTTTTGGTTTTCTTCTGAATTACACTGAAAAATTGTGAATTCAAAAGAATTGTTTGTTCTACTGTTCACTTTAAAGTAATTTGTATACTTTATCTGTTAGTACTGTTTAAAACTTATAAAAATAATGAGATAGTTATTATGAACTTTCATTTAACCAACCAATTCCCCCCCACCTGCCAGCACATAGATTTTTTTACTTCTAAAAATGGGCAGCAGATTAAAGACACATAATTGACTTAATTGGACTACTTTGCTACAATTTTTGAAGCATAATTGTTTCATTTGCTAAAATTAACAGAATAATGTCAATATATTAAGTCCATAGTTCACATGAAGACTTCTTGAATTGTACAGTAAGGCATGGGTTCTTTTTTGTTGTTGTTGTTTCTTTGTTTGTTTTATTTCTTTTTGAAACAGTATCTTGGTATGTTGCCTCCACTGACCTCAAACTCATGATCCCTCCATCAACTTTCAAAGATGCTGGGCTTACTGGCTTCTAGCATTTAACCAACTCTACAGTATTTTTAATAGTGCAAAGTATCTGTGCAACATCATAGCGTAATAAAGAGTATTTTCACCATTCTAAAGATCCCTATATTTTTACAATTGTTCTTTTTCCCTCTGCTAAAGGCATTAGCAGTAACAGTTTTTTCCCATCTAAAATACTGTACGTTCCAAAATGTCATATGGCTGTAGTATTGTATGTAATTTTTTTCCAGACAGGCTTCTTTCACCTAGTAATAAACATTTAAAATTTCTCTGTTTTTTGTTTGTTTGTTTGACGTGGGGCATTTTGCTTTTAATTTCATTTTTAATTAAGCCAACAAATATGAGTCCAATATCACATTGCCTTTCACCTTATTTTCAAACACTCAAACAAATTATCTCTAAGATTTCATGATAACAGGTCTCTAAAATTTCAAAAGTAAATTAAATACTTCAAAATAGGCATGGTTTTTATTGGTTGAACCATTTATCAGTAAAAATAATTACTTTGAAAAAGCCTTTCATGTAATTCTTTTTATAAGTAGACATTTAAATATCAAAATATTCTGGGCAAGTCTGCATAAGTGAGTGTTTGATCATTTTTAAGTGCCAAGCCAGGTCACGCTACATTAGGAAATCAATTTAAGAAAAATCTGGCTGATTATGGCAGGCTTTTATCTCCCACTATCAAAGTTGTCCCTTGCTCTCTCCACCCGCTGACTTTTTTTCAGTGACTAATTTTTACCCTGGGAGTTTTCAGGGTGCTTGTGCACTAACTCGGCTCAGCAGGAATGCCTAAATAGAACATTAACAAGAGCAGGATTGTGGGAAGATTAGAGATTAAAAGTCACATTTAATTTTCTAATCACTGGGCTCTTTGCCATGGATGCTTCCTTCAGCCGACTGCAAACCCAAGAATTGAATTAGAACTGAATTTTTGTCTTCGGATGGAAACATTTAATGTGCATGATATATTGCATTATTATATTTGTTTCTCTTGTTCTTTTATATCTTAGAGAAATATAAAAACAAATGAGATTATATTTATGAAATCCAAAACCCTTTGGTTGAAACTTCTTTATTTGTTTTCTTGCCTCCAATGGACATAAGCATCAAGCAGTGTTCCTTCACTTATTTTTTCTTTTTCACTTTTGTCGTGAAAATCCTACATAGTTCTACAACAAAATCAAGGTGCCAAGTTACTTGTGCTTTCTGACAGCAAGTATTTCCTTGCATTTCCATTAAAATGCTGAATCTTCCTGTTTAAATACTTTCTTGGTCATTGGCAAACAAGTAAACAAACTGTACAACAAAATAATAGTTGTTATACTATAATTTCTACTAATTTTACTTTTATTTGATTTCTACTTCAGATGAGCAACCCTAATCTTCATGGTAACCATGATCATAATAAATCCCTGTCTGCATAAGTAATATACCAGTTCAAAAATTTAAACTATATCAAAATTTTTACAGTAATTACTCAGTAATGACTCAAGATAGGATTTGAACACAATTTTTTTCAAAAGCTGATTTTCATTAAATGTTACGATGCCCTCTAATGACACCATAAAACAGTTAATTCTGAAATGCCTAATATAAAAATGATTTTTGCTTATGCAATTTGAGGCCTTATCATGAAAAATATACCAACAAAGTTTGAAATTAAAAAAAAAAAAACATCTTCATGTGAACTTGATATTAGATGCTACGGCAAACAAGCATGAGACGCACCGTCTGTCAGGAGAAGGCTTTTCCTCACCTACGCAGCCCACACGGACGCCAAAGTGCTATTCTGGGTGGGAGGCAAGCAGAGCGTTGTTAGGGTTGGTCCTCAGTTTCCTTCAGAATCTCAAGCTGATGGAGTGTGAGCCACAAGCAATATTTCAACTCTTGCTGAATTCCTATGGCACTAGCCTTCCAGCTTGCAGGGGGGGAATCACTTGTGAGATGTATTTATGTGCATGACTTGAAAAAATGCGCATTGCTTCCATTGGAAAGAACTGAGCAAAAACCATGATTATTTGCACAGGATGCTGGGAAACATAGTTTTTGATGCCAACAATGTAAGGAAAAGACAGCACTGATGATGATTTAACCACTCTTGTCAGTTTCTTTCTAAAAAAATTTGATCTGGTTTAAATATCCATTTTTTAATAACCTTCTAAAGAAATAATCACTATTTTTGTTAGGTTTGTTTTTAAGATCTTACAAAAGAGTTTGCAGGGATTTTGAGCAACTAAATAAGTATTTGTTATGGAGCCTGATGAATATTTGTTATTGAGAATGTCCTCTTTAAAAAAAAATTAATGAAACTTCTTTCCATGAAGGTCTTAAAATTAAGATTATTTCTATTTAGTTTTCTAGACAGTTTCAGAAAATAGATATGTTTCAATGTTTTTATCCCATTAATTGATAAACGTTTCTCCAAGGTAACGTATCAACCTTTAAAGTGACAGTTAGTGTTCATCATGCTTTGTGTTAAGACTCTGTCATATATTTCCTCATAATATTCAGACACGATACTTTTATTTACTGATTATATTACATAATGAAAATTCTAATTTTTGTAAAATTTGTGGGGCCATATATGTGTTAGCATTGCATTTTATCTTGCATACAGGTTTCTGATAAGTGTTTCTTGCCACAATAGAAATGAATCTCTGAAAATTTACTTTATGCAGACAATTCCTAGAATTCACACATTCAAACCTATGTACTTCTGACTTCTGACTCTATTTGTAGATTTAAAACTTTCAGTTCATAATGTGCATAATTAGAAAATTGATCTCAAAAGATAGAAAGTGTGCATCAACCTGGTAGGTAGATTAGAGACAGCATCCTATTTTCTGTTGTCTTTGGTCACTAGGCATAGATAACCTGCAAGGCTTGTAGAGAAATTTATAGCAGTAGTTTACTTTTCTCCTTTTAGAAAAGCCAATTTATATTCTTACCAGAAAACTTGTAGCACTATAGAATCTCTATACCATACTCACTTACTCTTTGATGAGAACTCATCAAACCAAGATGCTATGTCTTGTTGAAGTATCTGTCTGTAGGGCTCAGAACAGTGCGAGAAGCATAGCCAGCTCTTACAAACGCTCTACAAGGTGCTGGGTAAGTAGTACAATCCTCTTAGAAACAAGAGGGTTTGTTTAAACAAATTTAAATCATTAAATAAATTGTAATTTTGGTTTAAAACAAGTATTAGCAGTACATTTTTCCTGTTATTATCGCCATCTATATTGAACCATCTGAATGAATATGACAGTAACACTAAAGAATCTCTGTGAACTCCAAGGTTATCTGTCTCAAGACATCAAGGTCACTGACATCAAGGTTGGATTCTTACTCTGTGACTCAATTACAGACAGCTTCTGGGAATAATCGTTTAATTATTAAAGAGTTATTGAACAGTAGAAATCCTCTATTGAATATATCCTGACTGTTTATAAAGCCAAAACCAAGTCAATAGTGTCAGAGAAAGCTACAAAGGAAATGATTAAGGAGCAAAGAAACGGTGCTCTTTGGCATGAAATTAAACACATGTTCAGTGATTCTTTTTTTTTTTTCACAATGTGTGATTTTTCTTTTTCTTTAAAAGTGTTAGAATCACTTCAAAATAACTTAAGCCAGAAGAGAATTATTGGCTCAAATGAAGAAGGCTGCTACAAATGAATACGGTGCTCAGGAAAACAAAAACAGGAGGCTAAACCGGATTGATTTTTCCTTCTTTTCTCGGCCCTCCGCAGTTTCCAGTCCTACTGGGCTCATTTCCTTGCACTGCACCTGCTATGTCTCCATTTCTCAGACAACACCATGGCAGCGATGTTCAGGGCTCAATGCAGAGTTCAGACAAATGAAGGAACGCCACTGGTCTCTTACCATCTCCAGCCAGATATTCCCACTTCCAGCCCCCGAACCTGCTTCAACCAACTTGCTCATAAATCTATGAGTGACCAGTAGTCAGAAGTAAAAAGCGATTTCTCGGAAGAACAGATAAAAGTTTTGGCTAAAAGAGTGAAGCGTGCCTGTCATAATGACAGCAATATTTTATAACAAACTGTCATATCCTTTATGGCATATTGTTATTTCTATGAATGGATTATGGTCTTGAACTCAATCTATTTTTGATGAAACTATCTCTCAGCTACCTATATTTTAATGTAAAATTTGTGAATCCATTGTCATTACCATTAAAAGTAATTACCTCATAGCTATTCTAGTTCTATTAGGCATATAAAACAATTATATAAAACTGTTAGTAACATTATTTTTGGTTATTTTAATTTCGAGCACACTTGAGCCCTTAACTTATTGAGATTTTTAAACGTTGTATGAGAATATATTTTTAAAAGCTACTAATTCCTTTCGATTTCACTACCTTCCCTGGTATAGCTTCATACTGAAGAAATATAAAATGAGGAGACAGCAATCAAAGCCTTCAGGCAATTTAATGAATTTCCCAGTGAGAGTTAAGATCGTGACAAGTCCAACCAATTTTACTCATAATACTTTTACATTATTTAACAAAATTTCCAGTATGTTTTAAAATAGTAACAACTGCAGCCGATTTTATTTATGGTACTTTTGTGTAAAATTCCGTGATTGCGGATAGTTTTTAAATTTATTCCTAAGAGATTTTTATGAATTTCAATGAACACTAGCTTTTCATCTGGGTCATTTTTAATGACATGAGCACTATTTAAGAATTTAGATTTTTAAAAATATGACTTATTCCTTTATATTTCTCCTCATTGTCACATTCCTCCATCTCCTACTTTTTTGTTACATCTCTTAAAATCTTAGGCTCAGTGTTTGGGATTAGTTCCATTAAAAGCCAAGCCCAAAACTATTTTTTGTGCAATACATGCCATGATATCGAAATCTCTTGTGCTTTTTAAAACCTTCATCTTCTGTGTGAAACTGAGTTATCCATTTTACAGCTTCCTTTTTCTCAGATACTCACCAAACATGCCTTCCGACTCTGGTAACTACACTGAATTATTTTCCCTTCTGAATTCCAATGATATTCAGTGACTTAATGTATGGTTTTGGTTTCTATGAGCAAAAGAAGTATATCATACTGGAAGATTTTTTTAAAAATATAAACTTAATTCACAAAACTCCGATCTTTTGAGAAATTCTTAATTAAAATTCAAAAAGCTCAGGAAAAGACAAGTTAACGATGACAATGTGCATTGTTGCTAAATAAGTCATATATATTCAATTTTATCTAAATCAAATGATCTTAACATTTAAAAATATAAAATTAGTAGGAAGAACTATTCTACAATGTATCTAAAGACAACTGTCATTTTCCCATATGTTTTCAGCTTAATTTTTTCATTGTGTTTAATAAACTAATAAAATTCTTTAGCTTTGGAAGGTGGTATTTTGATACATGTATGCATCATGTAATGATAATCACAATTAAGCTAATTAACATTCATGGCTGTTTTTGTGTAGAGTGTACATAAGCTTTACTTAAGATTCATTGTTCAGGCAATTTTCCAGTAAACTCTGCATTATTCATTATAGTGTCATGTTTGGCAGAATTTACCTCCAGAATTTATTTACCTTGATTTAAAATACATTGCCCCTTGACCAGTATCTCCTGTTCCACTATCCTCATCTCTTGTGCCTGGTAACCATCTTTCTATTCTCTATTTCTGTCCAACTTTTTAAAATTCTACTTTAAAATGAGACTACGTCATCTTTTGCTGCGTCTGGCTCGTTTCAGTTAGTACAATTACGCACTGGTTCATCCATGTGGTCACATCCTTGGCTGAAGAGGGATAATATTCAACGTGCACATCTGCAACACGTTTTCTTTTTGGACTTTTGCATCAATAGTTAAATCATTTCTGCATCTTAGCTATTGTGGATAGTGCTACATGGAAACGGGATGATGGATGTCTCTTTGACATACTAATTTAATTTCCTTAGTGTTTATACCAAGTAATGAAATGGCTGAATCATATCAGAGCCCTATTATTAATATTAGATAAACTCTATACTATTTTTCACCCTGGTTATGATAATTTACATTTTCACTGTCACTGTGCAAATGTTTCCTCCACACCTTGAACAATATTTTTCATCTTTTATTTCTTTTTGATACAAATCACTATTATGGAAATAAGCTTCTTTCAAATATCATCCCAACATACAAACACTGCCCTTGGGCTTGTAAGATGGGTGACCGGTGAGATGATTCAAATAAAAATCATATTGATTTAAGAATTTTCACATCACTACATATTTTATTTTAGTAGCAAGCGTTAATAACTTCAATTTTTTCCTAGTGCTACAATCAGAAATGATTTTCCTGACAGTCTTTCTATCTTTCCATGCCTAACAAAAATTGCATAACTTAGAGCACTTATGATATAGCTGCAGATTTTCCTACATATGATTATCCAAATTCAACAAATTCAAATATTATACATATTACTCCTATATTTCTTTAGAATGTAAACTTAGTCAAAGAGTTTTTCTATCTTATTATTTTATCTCCAATCAGTGCCTGCCTTACTGCACACACTCAATCAATATGCATTGTCCGCATACATAGAGATGAGGGTCACCACTCCAAATTATCCAGTAATGGAAAACATTCAAACTTCAAAATGATGTCTATCAATCAGAGGACTGACAAGTGAATAAGCTTACAAGAAGTCGTACATACTGATCAAACCTGCACTAAAATATTCTCTCTAGGGAAATTCTGGATTAAAAGATTTTGAGTGGAAAATAAGGGGGAAAAGTGAGAAATATGTCGGGTATCAGTGGGGTCATTTGAAGTGCGCACATGATACCATCCTAGCTTCTCCCTTCTTTAGCCTTTCTTTTGAAGAAGCAGTCTGCATTCAGTTAGTTATTGAAATAAAGGAGAACAGAAGTGGACATGTGCCCCTCTCAAGCTGGAGATGTTACTGGTTTGCCTGGGAAGGACAGGTGATATGGAATCTGGCGTTTGAATATATAAACACACCTCTTTTTGTTCTTACCCATCCATTGGACTAATGGATGGTGATTTTGATTCATTTCTGGTGAAAATATCCGAGGAAAATACCTAAAGTTTTTCTGCATTTCCTTAAATATCGATGAATAACCAACTAGTAAGTAAGTGCTAAAGACAAAAAAAAAAGACAGAAAAATTCTTTTAAAACGATTAGCATAGTAATAGTTACCCTGAATATGAAAGGACCAAATAAGCCAGTTGTGTTATCAAACTGGCAATATACCTAATGACTATATACCATCCATAAGAAAGATATTCTAAATAAGAAGGATAACTTAAAAGTAAATGGATCAAAAGGGTTTGGCATGAAATACTAATCTTCTAAAAAGTTGCAACACCATATTAATATTAAGTAAAATGATTAACAAATATATGATAAAATTATATTTTATTTCAATAACATTAAATTCACACAATGATCTAAATTAAACATGAAAGTTGCAAAAAAGTTATGAGTGAAGGGATCAAATCCAAAACCTTACAATGCAAATATCCTAACACGCAACCACATCCTTAGCCCCCGGGTGTAACATTTTAAATAGTTTATTTTTGTAGCACAAGTGAGCACTTATAAATTTATTGATATATTATAAGAGTAACTTTAGTAAACACTATACAATACTAATAATATGTTCGATTTTCAGAGAATATAACTTGACAATCTTTAAGACTCAATATTGCCAATCTGTTCATGTTCCCACAAATGGTATTTAGCTTAAGTGCCATCCTTCCAAAACCCCAACAGCTTTGTTTTGTGTGAATTGTCAAGTACATTTAAAATTTGTACAGAAGTACAATGATTATGACTAGCCAAGCCATCCTAAGAAATGAACTTATGCTAAAATATATCAAACTAATATAAATTTTTGTTAATGAAAAATAGCATTTATGCAAGAAAGTAATGTATACCAGTAATACCAAATAGAGTTTTGAAGCCGATTTTGACTTACATTCAGCCACATGATTTACAACATAGAAACCACTGCACAATGAAGTATACACAGGAGGAAAAAGTATAAACTAAGATTAGTAGCGAGGTACTAGGATCAGAAACAAGACTCCCTACTTCTATTCCCAAGTGTCTCTTTAGTCTTGCATATTATTACTATATTCTGTGTGGCTTATACATATTGGCACACTAACCTTTCAGAGCAACGCAGTAAAGTATCACTATATTTAAAAATAGCTATTGGATCAACCATACTTAGCGAAGAATCTGAAAAATCAAGATTTCACCCACCAGTGTCTTTCTATAGTGTCTGCACCTTTAACCACTTTCTATACCCAAGGCAGATGTTTTTATTACCACTTTTTCCTTAAGAGCTGCTGTTATATTAGTATGCACGTGCGATATATAGCAGTTATATTAAACCTTAAGATCACGTGCAAATGTATGCCACATCAAGTTCACGTGCACTCACCCCTTCCCACCCTCACAAGACTTTCATGTCTCCATCCCCTTTTGACAAATCCAGCTCCCTGCTGCCTACCGTCCCCCGATTGGCTCTATTTCCAAGCATAAAAAGAGGAGCTAGGCAATAGAAGAGTATGCGAGTCCCATCTGCCTACAGACACGCAAGTGGGAATGGCTGCTTCTGTTGGAATCGCGCTGCAGCACCGAGTCACCAGTTGGATTTCCTGGGAGAGCTTCTGGCTCGTTCTGCATTTCCCAGGAAGTTCTTCTGCAGCTCCTTGCTTGTGGATAGTGCTCGCGTCCCGCCCCCCGCAGCTCACTTTGAAAATAAAAGTTGCATATTATCAGATCAGACATTAAAATTATAATATTGTCACTGTAAATGAAACTAGCCACAATATTCCGAGATGATTCCATAACATTCATCAAGTTAAACACTGCTTTCTATAATTTAATAATTCAGCCAGTTTGTATTAAGTAGAATATTCATAAATTCGAATGATGCCTTCGAGGTTGAATTGGAATTTAAGATAGTCAACTAATACTGAAATATATATATAGTCAATGCTCCAGACAACAGATATACTAAAGTCGATGTGAAGAGTAGAATTAGTTATTTAATATATGGGTATGTTTTGATATTCTATTAAGATTTCTATTTACATAAAAGCAATATGTTATACTTATTTACTTATGTAAGATGCAGCCCACAGAATTTTGCCTCATTATAGAAGATAATTTGCAAGGGGAAGATGGGTAAATTTTATGATTTTGTCTTACCTACTAGTGATGCTTTTCTTAGAGAAGAGAAAACTCAGCATGGATTTCTTTTAAACACAACAGCATTACCTTTTTGATGTAGCTTGGAGGTACAAAAGGGTTATGCAGAGTTACTGACTCCAACAACTAGGGTCTCACACATGGAAATTCTACCGTACAATGACCACAAATACCACGCCTACATAAAGCTAAAAATGTGTTGGCGTAGTTTTCAATATTTCATAGGATATAAACAGTAACAAAACCTAAAATGTGAACTGGCAATGTCAGAATTGTATTATACAAATAAATAGCAAAGAAAATATGACTGGACTGATTTCTGCATGAATGGATGCACTACGTGTCTGAGGGGAGCTGTGTTTCACGTGTGTGCCCCTGCCGCATCCTTTGGAAGGAAAAAGGACAGGAGAAGCAGCCTAGCATGAATAAAATTTCAATGACAAGAATGTAGTTATAAAAATGTCCAGAAGAGAGATTATGGTTAATGTACTTATCACTCAAGCTGACATAATAAAATAACACAAATTAGATGATCTTAACAAGATAACTTTATATTCTTATAGTTCTAGAGCCTAGATATCCATGATCAAGATTCTAGCCAATTTGACTTCTGGCAAGACACCCTTCCTGGCTTGCAAATACGTGCCTTTCCACTATATTCTTCCATGGTCTCTTCATGGTGCATGCACATGGGAAGATAAAGAATGAGCTTTGTGGGATATATATATATATATATATATATATATATATATATATATATATGCACTAATCCTATTGGATCAGAAACCCATCCTTAAAAAAATTACATTCATAATCTTATTTAATCCTAGCTGCCTTCTTAGAAGCCCCATACTCAAACACATGTGGTAGGAGAGTCAAGAACTCAATACATTAATTTGAATGAAGAACTAGACACAAAAACTTGGTCTGTAAACAGTTGTAGAATTATGTTAGGGTCTTGGAAGACCCTATGCCTCGGCTTCAGTTATTTCACAGGAGCAAATAACTGCTTAAAATAAGCAAACCTAGGACCTCATGGTTACTCACCTTAACTTGCATTAATTACTTGTGGTAGATGATTCTAAACGCAAACAAATCAAATGAAGTAGTGAAAATAGATATCAGGATAGATTGGCCTAAAAAAGGCAAGAATCAGATGACAGCAGAGAGAGAGAGAAGTCTTGATAAAGCAAAGATATCAAGGTTATTTTATATACTATACTTACAGATTTATGTATTTATCTTATTTCCGAGCAGTAACTGTTAGGAAACATTTTCAATATTTTAAAAATTCAATTTGTTTTATTCAGGATTGGCATGGCACTTAGCATTGAGTAATAATTGGCCTATCAATAATTTTATCCTCAGGGTAAATCATCTGCTCCTTAACTCCCTAGTTGAACAATGAGATTGAAATTTTCCCCTCCATGTTTGTAAGCAAGCATATATCTACTTAATAAAAATTTCCTTCAGAAATATACAATGGAAATGTTAAGTGAAAGCCTTTGTTTAAAAATAATAACTCAGTTTTATCATATGTGACGTAGTGTTTTGATTCACGTTATTCAAGACTAGCTCTAAGAGAGTTAATTGTATAAATGAATATCAGAACATCATTACAGGAAATCTGAACAAAAATTAATAACTTGGCAAAGCTGTTATGTGATTCATATAGTATCATTTCCTATAGCAAATAATTCAATAGTTTTGTCTTTTTAAGTATAATAATATAGTACAAGCTTATGGCTACATGATAGCGTTTGAAACTAGGCTATTCATTACTAATTTTAAAACATTAAAAGTGAGTGAAGTTCAAATATTTATAAAAATTCTATACTTCCTAAATAGATATTAATATTTATTTTAGAATAAGAGAATTCCTGGTTACAAAAATAAGAAAATCCCATGTAAAAACTAGAAAGATGACATTTTAAATACTTAATTACTGTATAGGAAAAAAAGATATCATACATTGAGAATTCATGTGACAGTTTATTGAGAAGCTAAAGGTAGCTAAGGTAAATGTCACTTAATAGAGACAATACTTCAAAAACAGGAAATTTTTTACTGTGAAAAATACTTGGGTTGAAGAAGTATATAATGCAAAATTAAGTATGGTGGTCGCTTTGATATGAGAGATCCAGATCACAACTCCTATGGAACTTAGAACGAAAGACAAAGTGAAAGAGGGGAGTAGGGTGGGGGAAGAGGGACGTAGGGATGGGTAAGGGAGGGACAAAAAGAGAGTGGGAAAGCCCTTGTCACCTTGACAAGATACGGATGTGCACAAAAATCTTCAACTCCATTGTAAACCTTGAATTTTGCACGTATACGTATCAATAAAATGTGCGGAAAAAAAACACTTTCAAGTACATAAGAAAGTCCACTTTCGTCCAAGCAGGGCAACCTAGCCAAATTTTCTGTAGTGTTAGAATACAATTGCATAGCTAAGTGAGAACGTAAGTCCCTAGCTCGTTTACTTATTTGAAGCCAACATGTACTTAGTGGTTTTCAAACACTAGGAATGCTTCTGATGTTATGTGCTCAAAGTGTGAGGTTAAAGGAGCAAGTAAGAATGGATCTGTGGATTCATCTAAGTGAAAATAGCAGACACTTCGGCTTTCCTCTGCTATTGCCATGCATTCTGCTAAGGGAAAATAATTTAAGTTACTTGTAATGATGACCATCTTCAAAGTACAACAAAAAAAGTAATTCCATAAAATCCATACTCTTAAAGTGGTTTAGTCCCTCAATTTACGGCATGTCTCCTCTATCTGGAGCTCTGGGGATGCAGCTCTCCTCCAGCGGAAGCACTAGTGATGCAGATCTCCTCTACCTCAAGCTCTAAGGATGTAGTTCAACTCCAACAGGCTCTCTAGGGAGGGAGCTCTCCTGCACCGGAAGGAAGCTCTCGGGGTGGGTCTCTCCTCCACTTGGAGAACTAGTCATGCAGCTGTCCTCGAGCTGGAGTTCTAGGGACGCAGCTTTCTTCCTCTGAAGTCTTTCATTCTCACACACATCCATCCACACATATTTTACAGTAATAGAAAATAATTTTTGAGAATATGTACTAATATAGATCTATGTTGAAAAAAAACATAATATTTTCCTAAATATGCAATTAAGCCTCCAGAGTCACTATTTGTCATAATGGGGACACCATTTTCATTATACAGTGAGAATTGCCTTATTCTGTCTTGGTTTTAATCCCCTGCTGTAGATCGGGTCCAGGGGTTCAATGGGCGTGACCATTAGATGGGATTGGGGTGAGCTGTGTGATGTCTTAGTGTAGCCATATTCAAATTCTCACTCTGTGCTACTGACACTATTATAATCAAAGAACTGATGAAGATAAAAATTTTCTAGCTGCAATCCCAAATTACAGAATTAAAAATTCGGAAAAGGGGACCCAGAAATCTCTGGCTTACCAAGTCTTCTATGTGATTTTAATGCATGCTAAACTTTGAGAATCGCTTCCTCCCTCGAATGAACCACACAGTGAGATGGAGACTTGCCTTGCAGACCATTCTGAATCCCCACAAAACAGAAATCCCTTAAATAAAGCTAGGCATGTCACCTTTTAACAAATAGTAGCCATATAATATACCCATTTACATGAGTTTAAGAGTGATAGGTTTTTTTCAAATATTATATTGATTCACTCTTTACTCAACTTCAAAACGAAAGCTTTTTAAATTTGTTTTACGTCTTCTTTCTGTCATTTTCAGAGATATTGCAACATATTTTTCTTTTGTGTTAGTTTTATATTCTATCATCTGGCTTAAGGTTTATAAGGTTTGTATCTTTCAACTTACTTTGAAAGTGCCTGTGTGTCCCCTGGTTTTGCAAGATGAACCTGGAGAAATGTATTCAGGATTTCAGTTTTAGCCATGTCACTAAAATGCTCTGGGTTTGATTAAGTTAAATAATCCCTATCATTCAATTTTCTCATCTACACCATTCAGTAAATAACACCTGATACCATGCTGTCATGTTTAATTAAGTAAAGTGGGAAAAGAGCAGAAATAGGAACCAGAGAGTTTTGCCAAAGAAAAATGCTCAATAATTACAGTAATTTTTTAGATAATTCACCTCTCTTGTAAAGAAAACTCTCTCTCTTATGTAGTATTCCCTTCTCCCACGCAATGATTCCTTATGGGTACAGTTTACATTCACTGCTAAACTTTTACTTTGTGTATCTCCTGGTTCTATTACCATCTTTAAGTATAATATATTTAATTTCTCTTTGTATATTATCATCATTTTAAAAGAATGAATGTTTGTGTTGTTCAGCTGGTTAGGCTAGAGGAAAGCATGAAGACTAAGAAAACTGATGGAAATATGGACACATAGACACACAGACAAAGTTTGAGTTCCATATGCTCTAAAAAGAAAACTAAAAATACATACCTGAAAACATAAAAATCAAATAATAATAATAATAATTTAAAAATGACTTCCCTGATGTTCTTTCTAGTATGAAAACATCCAACACCTATCTTAATTAAGCCCTCACATTCTCTAATGCCTGTTTGAATAGGCTGCTAACTGTGGGTCTCCATTTTCAAGAAATAAAATAAAACGTAGTAATAAATCACTTCCAATATTCATGTAATTTAAGAAAAGAGAAATGTTAATTTATTTTACCATATAAAACTATAAAAATGAAGATTCTTTTATAACTTTTCAAAATTATAGCTGGGAGTAGGGACTGCTTGTTTTTATTCCATAGAAGATACTCCAGAAATAAATAGCTCAGCATTTTAAACTCCATGGTTAAGTCAACTAAACTCTTTGGTTAAGAGAACCAAACTTTATTTGGTGCCTCTTAAGACATCCTTGAATCCTTATAAACATGGGACCATCTCTAATGAGAGTAAAAATCACATTTTAATTAGGTGTGTTACATAGTCATACACTTCAAATTCATTGCCATAGTTAGGGTCCACGTGAGGTTTAGGATGGCTGGAGTGTGACTTGGAATAAGGATGCCTTAGAGCACGTAGAAAAAGCTGAAAATATGAAGCTGTTTGCAAAGGAAAACTGGTACTATAACCTGCTCATCTTTCAATATTTTAGACAGGAGTGGTTTTAGGCAAAATCTAAACCTGGTTTTCTTTGGCTTGTTTTTTCCTCCTTTCCATTTTTAATCAAATATTTGTTCTGCCCCCAAGACTTTTTATAACTATTATCTACACATGAATTATTATTGCAGCTTCGCCTAACGCTGTGACTGTTTAACTCTGTTATTCCAATCTCTTCAGTTTTCCAATATCTGTTTAGAATATTATTTCTGTGAAAACACTTGATGTGACTTGTGCAATCAGGGCCCAAGGCAGTTTCTCATCTGAGAAATGCCAAGTGCCTTGGAGGTGTTCACGGAGAAGTGAGCAATTCAAGTCATAACAGATGTTTACATTTTAAAGAGATATATTTTATGAGTTAGCAAATTATTATTCCTATAAAGTAAGAAAATCATTAAATACAAGCATCACAAGTAATGACTAGATACTCAGAGACCAGAAAAGCTCCAATCTTTAGGGAGTGAGTTATAGAGAGGACAGTACAAAGCAGCTGTCACATGACCAGCAAACAACTTCGTTTTCCTTGTATTTGTCTGGTTTTCTGTGTGTGTGCGCTTGTGTCCGGGGCAGGGGGTGGGTGTTTGCAATTAAACCCCGATTCTTAGGCACACTAGGCCCTCCATTGCTGAGCTAAGCTCTCAGCCCAACAGCTGCGTTCTGAAATTTACACATTTGTTGTTGAGTGGTATTTTCTGTAGACGTTGTTATCAAAACTAAGGGTATTTTAATACTGTGTTTCTCGGAAGTAATATTTCAAACTGTATCATTTAAAATTAAACATTCCAGAAGAGATTAGGTTTTCTTCCATTTCAGAAATAAGAAAAGCAAAAGTTAAAAAGAGAAGTTGCAAAAAAATTCAGGCACGTAGTTCCTGCCTTATCCAGACTAGAAGTGTCAAGCTTTTACTACCTAAGTAATTACTACCAGTGGCATCTTCTGCCACTTGTGTCATCTTATAAAAACCTAAATAATTTAAAGTCAGAAGATCAGATAAAAACTTCTTAATAGTATTAATTTCTTGACACTGAAATTTTAACATATATGTAACTTGATGTAGCTTTCTTTCAGTACTTGAACTGGTTAGGCTATACATTGCACAAGAACCTGATTTGGTACTAGTAGAAACAGGGTCCAGGTATCCAGGACCTCTAGAAATATCAAAACCAGAGATATCTCAAGTTTCTTATATAATATAGTGAAACATTTGTACAAAACCTACTGCATCTTCTCTCAGATTTTAAATAATCTCCAGATTACCCATGTAAAAATACAAATACTGAACAAATACTTGCATTTTTAGAAAACAATGGAATAAACAAAAGATCTCTATATTTTGGTGCAAATGTATTTTTAAAATTATATTCTGTAAGTAATGGTTGATTACATGAATTCGGACCTTATGGGCAAACAGTTTTTCTTTTCTTCTCCTTCTTTCTTTCTTTTTTTCTCTCCTTTCTTTCCTTCTCTCTTTCCTTCCTTCCTTTATCTCTTTCTTCCTTTCTTTCCTTTTCCTTATTTTTCTACTTCGATTGTTCTTCATTCATTCATTCCTTTTTTCCTTCTTTCTTTTTTAAATAAACAGGCCTTTAATAAGGGTCTTTCTTTACTTACCACTTCTTTTTTCCTCAGAATTATTTTTAACATGCAGTTGCTATACTCAATAACCAAGTCATATTTAACATTCTGCGTCTGATTTATTTCAATAAGCATAATTGTCTCGAGATGCACCCGTTTTGTGTAGATTACTCAGTATTTATCTTTCCTTATGGCACAGTAATACCCATTGAGTGTACGCAGTGCATTTTCTTTATTCATTCATCTGTCGATGGACGTATTGGCCGCTTCCAAGATTCAGCTATTATGAATGTGATTCCACCACCATAGGCATGCATATGTCCCTGTAAATTGATATCTATGACTCATTCTTAAAAATACCCAGAAGAGTTATAGCTGGGATATATGGAATCTCTTTTCTCGATCTTTGATATGATGCCATAATGATTTCCCTAATGGTCGCACCACTTTGTAGCTCCACCAATAATGCCAAAAAAGTACATTTTTCTGTACAGCTTCCTCAACATTTGTTCTCCTTTGAAGAGCTGAGTGGTGGTTGCCTTTGCTGTGTGCATCAGAGTCCGTGAGATCTCAACTTTCCTGTCCTTGTCCTGTGTACTGAGAACGAGAAGATTTGCTTGGTGAAAATTGGTCCTGCCATGCAGTTCTGCTTTGTGCACTCTGTCATATATAGATTATAATTTAATAAAAATGTACTTTAGTTAATAAATATGATAATTAACTATTCTCATGGATGTAGAAGCAATAAAATGGACTTTCTTATCTGTATTGTAGTATTTTCTAGAACCATTTGTATTGCAGTTAGAGGAAGTAAAAATAACATAAAGTCCTAGAACTGACAAGATAATGATGATGATCATTTTTATGTAATTTTATATGTAGGAAATAAAAATGTTTCAAAAATAATAAACATGAAGTAATGATGCTGAGGATAATAATATAATAATTAAAAGATCCGCAAAATTCACAACATAAAAATACAATAAAAGGAAGAGTCTTCTTACAGTCACATAAAATTTATACCATCTGGGAACAAAGTTTAGATAATTGTTTATAATCTGTGAATTAAATAAGACTCCATGTATTTATGAATCCAATTATTCATACAAACTGGTACCACTGTGGAAATTTGCATTGCCTAGCGACAGCTTTCAGACAGTAGTTCTGCATGTAGATTCCTTGTTTTTTTAGAATATGTCTCACGTTCTTCTTGGCACAATAAATTGAACATTTGTGAGTTACAAATTATTTAGGTCACATCTAATAAATCATCAGCAATGATAACTTGCTAGAGAAACACCATTGCAAATCTCAATATAAATTTTTCATTAATGCACGCTTCCCATTCATTCACAGAAGTAATTAAGAGCTGCCTTGAAATACAAAATATTCATTAAGTACTGTTATTATTTTTGCACTTTTTCCTTTTGGAATCTAATATTTGCTCAGGTACCTTTTTCATATTACTTCGTCATTGTGCATGTTGATTAAAGTTTCTGATTTTCATTTTGCATTATTCTGGGATAAAAAATTCAAACTAGATCTAGTCAGGAGGAAAGTAGTTGAGGTACTAGAATGTTGGAGTACTAACTATCTGACAAAAAATGTGTGGGTGTTTATATATGTGTGTGTGTGAGTATGTGTGTGTGTGTGTGTGTGTGTGTGTGTGTGTGTGTGTGTATGTGTGTGTTCTTTTGTGCGGTACGATCTGCATCCTTTTCTGAACAGGCCCATTTTATAAGAAACTATCTATTGCTACCAGTGTTTGTAAACTAAAAAGGGTGTTTGATTTTACATTTCATTTGTGAATCCATTTCTCCGTGGCACTTAACAAAAGAAAATCACATTCCTACATCATTGTAAAGATATAACGCATAAAATGTAAATTTTGTCACTTGTAAATAATGAAGTATATGGGCTGGAGGAACAGACAAGGTTAGAGAGTTGGCCTAGCAAGTCTTAAGACCTTGAGTTCAATCCCCATCACCACATAAACCAGGAAGTAGCGTACATCCACCCAGCACTAGAGATGTGGGGGCAGGAGGCTTTCTGTGAGTTCAAGGCTCATCTAGAAGACATAGTGAGTTCAGGACCAGATGGGTGAGACCTTGTCTCAAAATAAATAGCATATAAACATAAATTTTGAAAAATTTTATTGCAGAGATGAAAAGCAATACTTATTAAGTAAAAATGAGTTTTGAAAATACCATCATGTTAAATGTTAAAAATATTAACAACTGTAACCAGTATTACAAATATGACTTCAAGTAATAGAAGAAATTTTACTTAATTTTTAAAATTCAGATATGTATTCTATTTTGTTGATAAAGTGAATAAAATTCTACAAGTAAATTGGCCTTTATTTATTTATTTATTTATTTATCTGTTTTTTTTTCTGATCTCACAAACTCATGATATTCTTTCTGCCTCAGTCTCCAGAGTGCTGTGATTATAGGCCTATGCCACCACGCCCAGATTTCATTTTGTTCTTTGAAATCTAAAGTGTTCCATAGTTGATTGTTTAGGGTGTTATTTTCATTGTTAAAATCTTTATAGCTATAAATTTTATACTTTAACTTACACATAGTGCTGAGTGACAGTGCTGTGATATAAGTCTGACAGGCAGGTGATAGAAGATTAAGTCAGTTTTTAAAGAAAAACAAATTCCATGTTTTAAAACATAGAAACATTTCATTTGATTAAAATGGATGAAAATTGAGACGTTAGCCTTAAGTGAGATAAGTCAGACACAGAAAGCTAAATATCATTTTATTTTTCTCACATGAAATCCTTGAAACTAGAAATGAATAAAAGTTAAACGAAACAGCCATCCATGTATGAACTGTGACCTTCTAAACTTGTAAGCTAAAATAAACAGTTCCTCCTTGAAGTTGTGGATGTCAGTTACTCTATCCTAGTAGTGGATAAGAAACTAATACATAAATTAATATGAAGAGTTAGATTATTGTTGTGACTTTGCCGACCATGCAGTTTAGAAATTTTGTGGGAGGAGTTTAGAAAGATTTAAAGATGCTGGCAAAAAAAAAAAAAAAGACCTTATTGAGGCAAGTTTTTTGGAGATTCTTGTCAGAGATGAAGACAAAACTTCTGATGAAAATATGGATTATAAAGGCCAAGCTCAAAATATTCAGAGTAAATGGAGGACGTTATTGACAAATGATCTAAAATCATATGTACTATGCTCTGGCCAAAAAAAAAAAAAAGTTTCAGCATTTTTGCCCTGTCTCGAGACCCATTAAACCTGAGATTAAGTAAATAGACCACTAATCTGGTAAAGAAAATTTTAGAACAACCCAATGTTTACAAGGCTACATGAATACTATTTGCAGTGCTTAGCCAGTTCTACACTACAAAGCAGGAGAAAGCATCAAGACAGCACATGGTTGGTGAAGAGATTAGCACTAAGAAAAAGCCATGTGCTCAAAAGCACAACTACCAAAAAGAAGCCTTGTGGTCAAAAATCTACAATGCTCCACCTTTTATGAATTAAAGGGTGGAAATGCAAAGGATCTTGCTTGAAAAGTGGTATCTCAGGATATTGCATAGGGCCAAAGAAAAAAAAAAGTGTTTGGTGGAATTCAGCCATCTAAAAACTCAGCATCCTCAGCAGATATTATCCAAGGGTATCAGACTGCTAAGAAAGCCAGTGACAGACCTTCGTGGTATCCAAGTGGTGCTGACTTCACAGACATATAAAATACAAAGATTGGGTCATAGAAGCTTCTAGTCACATTTCAAACAGGCCTTTGGATGCCAGGCAGTTTGCTCCTGGGCAGACAATGTATAAAGTTGTAAAGAAAAATCTTAGAGTACCATAGAGACGTCCAAAATTCGGAGATGCCATAAACAAGGGTCTTCTGCAAAAGGCTATGGGCTCTAAACAGAGCCATCTCATCCCACCTCCCAAATACCCCCCAAAATTCTATGGAGATTACGACAGCCAGAAGCAATGATGTAGGGGTGAGGCCACCCCACCCCTTGGAGCTCACATCTTGTCACAGGGTACATGGATACAAAATTTCATAAAACTCCAGATTTTAGAACTAAAATGAAACATGCAAAGTGTGAGACTTCATTAGAAAGGCAGTACCTGCAAAGCTGACACAACGGAAAACATACCTGCTAAAAAAAAATTAACAGTAAAAGAAAACAACTGCTTGTGTGAGAATGGTAGGGAAGACTGTTTGTAGGCAACTCCAGAACCAGGAAGACTTCATCTTTTTTCTCGTTAAAAGGTTCCAAATTGTAAAGCTTTTGTTTTAGAAGAGAGTTCCTTGGGAACCTGCTCTAAAGTATCTGCCTAAGAAATTGGTTTCTTGGATTCCATCTTACTGTTCTCAGTTCTCCAGGCAGTCAGAGGCCTCTGAGATGTGGCACCAGGGGGCGTTTCCACTGCACGAATGGCCACTGGACCTTAGCATCATCCACATGGTGCTTACCTGACAAGGATATAGTCTTCAAATTATGGGACTGTAGTGACTTCCCTTCGGATTTTACAGGAAGGCCTGGGAGCCCAAGTAGTGTGCCCCTGAAGGTGATGTACATGAAATTGTAAAAGTAAAGCCTAAAGTGCTGTGGAGACCCAAGGAAGTTGTAGATATCAGGGACGTTAATATGTCTACTGAGTCAATGAGCCGAGTAAGCTTAAGAAAGAGACCATGTGGGCTGCAGAGAGGAAGGCCACAGAGGTGGGGCTACTCAAGTTCTTTGGAGCTCAGAGCTCATAACAACCTGCCCCAGGGACTAGACATATAGCTATGAGGTCTGGGCTTTATAGAATGGGAATGTTTGCCCTAGGCAAACATAATATGTTGTTGGTAACTTTTTTTTAAGGGTTCTCATTATGACACATTTGTCGTAGGTGTAAGAGAACAAGATAGACATTTTCCCCCCAAAATGTTGAAATTATTGAGTCTTTAGCTATTCTTACATATGTACCAGAAGAATTTTGTATAATGAGATGGATACGAGCTTTTGTGCACCTGGAGCAAAGTGCTATTTTAGATCTCAAATATTCCTCAAAACTTCCTATTTAAAAGTAGGGCTTTGGATGGGCTGGAGGAATGGCTCAGCTGTTAAAGCACTTGAGCAAGCGCTAAGCCAAGCTCCAAGTACCCGAGTTCAGTTCCCCAGCACCACATAAACTGGGCATGGTGGCACATGCCTGTACTCCCAGCACTCGGGAGGCTGAGACAGGAGGATTGCCATGAGTCCAAGACCAACCTGGGCTCAAAAGTGAATTCAGGACCAGCCTGGACCACAGAGCGAGATGCAAGACCCTGTCTCAAAAAAAAAAAAAAAGAAAAAAGAAAAAATAGGGCTTTCGAAAGATGAAAGGATGACAGGGGTGGGGGTGGGGTGCGAGGAGGTGTTGCTGAATGTTTTGCCAGGCTTTGGGCCTAGTCCCAAAAGACAGGTAAGAGGTAAAGGAATTGATGTTTCCAAATCTACGTCTAACATTGGCTGAACATTTAGTTTTGGAGAAGCATCATTACACTTATTTTTCCCATTTCCTAAATACTTATGAATTAGCAATTACAATTAAGTGTGACTTTCTAAGCTTTTCTCCTTGAACCTGCTGAGGCACTGTCTGGAGTTTCCATCAGCAGCGTCTAGTGGCTTCTTAAAAATGTCCTTCCTGAACTCTGGCTCCCATATCTACATTGTTCTGAAAAGATGGGCCAACCTTGAAGGAAGAAACTCTACACATTCAGAAGCAGGCTTTCAATACAATTCTGAGAAATACTATCTTTAGTTTTGCTTTGAGGATTTGAAAGGACTGTTGTGATGAGGTTCCAGGATTCTCCACCTCCCCCTTTGTCTTAATTACTATGATGACCTAAAAGATTTTCATATATTAATCGTAGACCTCAATGTTTCTTCCACTCATGGACTACCAAGGAAAAGGTAAAAAGAGAAATCCATTTAGTCAAATGTTTGTTTAAATTGGTAATTCCTTCTATTTGCTTGGATTCCTGACGTAGCATATTGCAAAAAGAACACTAATGTATTTCAAGTACATTAATTTGAAGGTTAGTCATTTGAAGGCCACTTTTTATCTATTCTAAAACCCACAGACAACACAACAAAGAAGGAAAGTTACAATAAATTAGAATTGAAAAACACATGCTATGTAAGGAGCTGTCCTTACAATAGAAAATATGCTAATTTAATGTTGTTTTCTCAAAAGAATTGCAAATAAAACTAAATACTTATCATTTGACCTGAGCTTACATTAGTGACAAGTTTACATTTAATTAAAAAATGAAACACAATTATTTCCCGATGTTTATTCAGATGCTAGGCAGTAGAAAGCAGAAATGTCAATTAAAATAAATGTGTAAATTAAACTAGGGACTTTAGTGACAATATCTGTCAACGTAGGTTCATTAATTGTTACAAATGTATGACTGCCAACGAGATGTTTATAATGAGTGAGACATAAGGGGGAACTCTGAACTCTCAGCTTAATTTCTTTGTGAAAATAAAACTGCACTACAAAGTAATATTTGTTTTAAAATATGTATACATGACACATTAAAGCCATGACAATGATTAAAGTAGAACTTCCATCTTGTTAATTACTCATAATTAAAATAATTTTAAAATGAAATTACTTCTGACTGGAAACATTTATTTTCTGTAACTATGCATAGAGAAAATGCAGATAATCAATATCTTTCTCTGTTAAAATAAGTCTTACAACTGTTTCAATATGACTTATTTTTACTTGAAGTGGAAACTGTGCTGACCAGATATATTCCTGCATAACACCTAAGGGATATGCATGGAGATAAATATTTCACCTCTTATACTGATTTGTCTGTTCAGTCCCCACTTCATTCATGTACACTGCGAGCTAGCAAGATAGTCAGGTATGTACATACGAACAGAGACACATTTATATCATGAATGTATGCACATATTCACTTTTATTACAGTTATGTCTTCTTTAATTTGTTCACATGTTAGAATTATATACACATGGGAGTCTATGATCTTTTCATTAAAACACCCATAAACTGTGTAACTTTATTTGATATTAATAGTTATATATTAATTGATACTATTAATTTAAAAAGCAAAATTGAAATCATTTTCTTTTCAATTATTTATTAGTACTATGCTATTAACACACTAAGGATTTTTTGCTGTTGTTGAAATTCATTTTGATGTTATTCATAGTAGTTTTAAATTTCATTTCTGTATCTTGAGTAAGGAATAATTATTCTTCTTAGCTTTTAAGCCATACATTTTTATCACTATTTACATATACAAATAGTCAGAACTTATTTTTTCCTTAGTTCTCATAGGAACACTATCTAATAAGGTCTATTTTATATTAGACACAGAAAGGTAGGAGTAAATTTTTTTTGATGATCCGACCATAGGGAAGTTTCTTTTCCTTACATTATTATCATTTGTGTTCTAAATATAAAAAGTGCATCATTTAAAAATAAGTTACAGTGGTAAAAATAAGAAAACATATTAAACAGCTACAGCTAATTAATAGACAAAGTTAATTCACTAATTTTTAAAATGAAAATATACAAATATATTTGTGGTTTTGGTTAGAGATACAATTTTATTGAGTGTTATAGATAAACATAAAAGAAGACTGATATATTTTTCAACACATAATTACCAGAGATTATGTTGATATTACTTCAAATCTCCCTTTAAGGATGTAAAATTAGAGCAAAATGAGTTATTGACCACAATTTTGAATTTGTCAACACATGCTAAATGCTAGAATAACTTCTGCAGCATATCTTCAATGATTCTTATTTGTATGCAAAAACACAACATTCTTGCTGCTTGAGGTTGACTTTGAAGGAATTCCATTCTCACCAACTTTACTAATGAAGCACAAAATGACCATATTATATGAGATCATATTGTGGAAAGATAAAATTAATGATACCAGCAAGATCATTAGTTATTAATAGCCTGACTCAAATGTAACTGTAATGTGATCTTGAAATTCATAGCTTTATCTAATATAGCAGTCAGTGTTCTCATTTAGCATAATGTTGCAAAACTTGACCTTTTAGACATTTATCAATTAGACTCTGGCTCAGAACAGGCCAGATGTACTCGAGGCACATTAGTAGGCCTCACAGAGCACAAGGAAGAAACAGTAGCTTGAACTGATGGCAGAGCCATTACAGTACATTACTACTTCAGAAACAAAAAGGCAGACGCATTCCTAGCTGTAAGTTGAAGAGAAAAATGTGTGATATTGCTCAATTTTCAAAGTATAACCGAAACCACAGACATCCTAATTGGTTTCGATGCAAAAAAGTAAATAAGTATAATCATTAACTTTTCTAGCAGGAGATAGTTGTAACTAAGTTTTGTGTGTATTTCACTATTAAAAAAAACTCCCTTGTTTATATTTTGTTTTTTGTAAAGTATTAATAAGAATATTATATATATAAACTTATATAATAGCTACTAATGTAAAGAATCTCCTTTGAGTTACCTTGATTTTCCTAAAGATAATTGACTGACCTGAGCTTCTGTATAAAAATGCCTCAAGAGATTGCAAAAGCAGCAACTTGAATACCAGAGACACAAGCTAGCTTTCTAATTCATTTTACTTACACTGAGAGTAGCTATGTTTAAATAATGTATTTTTCCAGTAACAATCTAGAATAGCAAAAGAACTACTTTTATGGATTTCAAGTCAGCCAGGGGACTTCACCAGCTCTGTCTGCAGCACACAACCAGAAGACAACAGGTGGAGGATTTGGTTCAGCGCAGGAAAGCTAACTGCCGAATGAAAGACAGGCAGACACAAATAACGGGATGTAAACAGTAGAAGATAAAAGTGAGTCATGCCATGCCAGCAACTGAATGGAGCCAGAATTTATAAGCAGAATTGTGTCTTCCTAGACATGAATACTAGGCACATGAGATGGTCTTCTGTTGAGCAGAGAAGTCGTCCAGCAGAGGCTCCAATCCAAATGATTCAGGGGCAAGGAGAATGAATAAGAAAGACCTCAGTGCCAATTCACCAATCAGGTGTTCAGTTTCATTTTTAATATATAAGCATTTCTAAAGAATGGCTTGTTTTTGCTTTTTTCCTTCAGTACTGGTATTGGACCCAGTGCCTTCACACCCAGTTACATCTGTCTTCTACATCTTCGACCCTTTTGTTTTTTTCCATCCTTTTCCCCCCTCTTTGGACAAAGCCTTACTAGCTTCCTACATTGTAATTACAAAGGCTGGACTCCAACTTGAGACCCTCTAGCCTCAGCCTCTACCCCACCCAAGTCAAAGAACTTTCCATAATGCTGGAATGAGTAAATGAAACAGAACTTCAAGATGGAACATACAATATGCCACATTTTTCTGAAAACATAGGTAGTAAATACGTTATTAAAGCACCACAAATCATATCACTTCCTCTGTTTCCAAATTGCAAGGGCAAAGAAATGCATACTGCTAAGGAGTTACAGGAAAGTTAAAATAGCTAATAGGAAAACGTGTATAACTAGCACTTAAATAGCCATTGCATTATAAATCTTCAGAGCTTACAGCTGGGTGGGAAATTGCTGAGACAAGTTTGTAGAGCAATAAGGAGACTTGTAAGTTTCTCCTGAGTAACTAGAAGAGATACACAATTTCATTAAAAAAACACTTAGAAACAATAAATTCATTCCTGAAGCTTGAGATATTATCTGATCTCTCAGTTATGCCCGGGACTTGGCTGTCACTACTCAACTGCAAAGGAAAAGAAACAAAGGTGAGAAAATGGTGAATCCTGGCAACCGTCAAATGTGTATAGAATATATATTAAATGAATTTATATATTTGTTTCTAGAGCAGTTTTTAAATCTTTAATCTTCTCTACAAGGGATCCATGAGATACATTACTTTGTTGTAAAGGATATTTCCTATGGCATTTACCTTAATCCTTTATTTAAATTCAAAATAAAGAAGTCAAATCCAACAGAACTAAACATCTAAAATTACATAGCAGTACATATTCTAAACAGTAAAGAAATGATAAAATAAATTCAGTGCATCAAGTTTTGCTTTTCCCTTAAAGTTTAATTCAAACTGTGTTCAAAACCATAATGAATTACCAGAGTTTAACAAATTAAGCTCATTTACAAATGATTAAGAATAGTATGTGAATATAATTAATGCATTTTGATAAAAAAACCAAAAAGATTAGCATTGACTTGCTTGAAAAAATATTGATTAGTGCATTAATTATGAACAAGACACCTAAAATTTACAAACATGAATGAAACATCCACATAATTAGCTATTTTTGGTTTATTTTCTTTGTCTTCAATATGATCTTATTACCTATTTCCTTAATATGGTCTTTCTATACAGATGCATTTGTATCTTTCTGGAACACATAATTAAAAAATAATATAATTCAGTAACTTTTATACAAAATTTTGCACAATTGTCTCTATGTTTTACTCTGCAATAATGAACTATTTCCCACAGAATGAAACAGTATTTCCATGCAAAATGCTAAACTAAAGATACACCTGCAAGTTATAGCACAAAGCAAATATTTAAAAATAAAACGTTCATATTTGTTTTGTAAATCCCAAATAAAACAATTACAGCTCACTGAGAATCACATTGAAGATCATGAGTTTAGAAAGCAGATTAGCATCTAATTCCCTATAGTCTATGGTTTTACTTTTAGATTCATAAACCTTCAATTTAGAATTAAATGTAAGCAATACATTGGGGAATATCATGTATTTCCTGTTATGTTCAGGACATTTAATAATTATTTATGTTTGTATAGTTTTTATGATTCATAGTCACATTTTCTTAGATGGTGAAATTTTACAAATGGAAATCCTTATGAAATAAATCATACCAAAATCATTCCAAAAATACGTTTATCTTCTTTCTATTAGAAGTGTGCCTGCGATATTGCTCCTTCGCCTTCCTGTGTCAGCCAAGTCCGTTTCTCCACTCTTCATGACTTCAGATTGGTCTCTGCTTTATATCTGTATGAAGACATTCAAGTAATGAGAGTAATAAAATCATACTTCATTAAAATAACAACGTAAAAACTGTTCACTAGAAAAGAATGTTAGAGGTGTTGATCATCAGTCGAGTGGGACGATGTCACCTGTATTAAACACAGCATCCCCTTTCATTTACTCTTTCTTACTTCAGTGTTACATGTCGCAGGTCTGTCCAGTAATGGCACTACCTACCACCAACCAAGGTCATGTCTTATTAGGACTGAGGCAACACTGAGCCAGCGGTTTCACCTTTGGCCATAAAACCTGCTGAGGGTAAAGCCAAACAAGGTAGCTTATTTTCCACAGATCCCCTTCCCTTGTCTACAAAATCTAGCACCCTGCTTCCTCTCTATCTCTTATTTTATTTTTTAAATTATTCATATTTGGGGCTTCTCACAGAAGAATAACCATTATCGATTTAATCTGGCTAATTTATTTTACTTAGCTTTGTGATCTCAAGAGATCTTTTTGTCTATACGAAGAGCTGAAGATAAAATTTAGATTTTTAAGATTTAAAATTCTATTTTCATAAATTTTTTATTTATGAGAATTTTGTATTTCAGTAATTTTTTAAAAAGAAAACTTAGCTTAATTAGTACCATAGATATTGTTAAAGTTAAGGAGGGCTAAATTCTCTTTTAGGAAATTGTAAATTTACTTTGGTGGTCACTGTAAAGTACTTAATCATTTTCTTTACTGGAAGAAGTGATTTTATAATTTTTGTGCAACAAAGTATCATTATGGATGTCTCCATGTGTACCTGTATAAGAGTTTCTCCAGAATAAACTTTCTAAGTTTCCCATGAGGGTCACTGGAGAAGCCCACAGAGCCCACTCCATTCCTGGGAACGGCATCTAGAGACACCGGCAATGGCTTCATCTGCAAAACAGTTGCGGCCAGAACTCGCAGAGGCAACCCCTGGAGTCTGCTGTTTGCCTCCAGAATGTCCAACACCCCACCCTTTGCTGGTGACGTTGTTGCTGTCACTGGGTATTTTTTTTTTTTGTTATGGCTTGGAATATTTTGTCTAACTTTAGATTTTGCTCAAGGAGACTACATGCTCGCTCATATTTCTGTGCTTATTCTGCAATCTCAAAGCCCCCCTCCCCCAAAATTCTCAGCCTTCACCTGATGCCACCTCTCATGACTCCTCTGAATCTTTGTTTTCCCCTATCACAACCCCTGATCTGGGCACATTTCCTCCTTTCACCAGACCTAACCCCCACCCTCCCCTGACAGACTAGAGCCTACGTAGAGGGAGTTAGAGAGGTTTGGATAGATGGACGTCCAGCGAATTACACTGACCTCCTTTTTACAATAAGACTACAAAGAGCTGGCTCTCCTTGGTGCCTCATGACCCAGCAGGCAAAAGATGCCATTAAGAAACAATGGAATGGTTATTATGGTAGTGTGAGCGTCACCGAGTGGCAACGGTGGCACATTGTTCAAGATTGCAGATCTTTACATTTTCACACCATACCCAATCAGGTGACCAGACAGAGGCAGAAAGGAGGGAGGAGGGATTAGGATGTGACATTGTGATAAACTTGGCCCTGAGTAATGACGTTGTGATGAACGTGGCCCTGAGCCAATGCTTTAGACCTTCCCGGGAAGACTGTGAATCCCGCCAATGGGAAACGGCGGGGGGAGGGCCTCGCAAGTTAGGAAATAGGTCCCCCCGACCATGCTTGCCAGTCTTTCTCCACTTGCACGTGGGAAGGACACCCTTTTGCAAAAGAAAATTAAAGCCTCATACCCTGTCGGCCATGCCTCCCAAGTCCCTCCTTTGTTTGGACAGGAAGATTGCTGCAGACATTGTCTTTTAAGAAAATATGTCTTTAACATGTAGCTTTGCTCTAAGATTAAACACATGCTATATTTCTCCTAACACCTTGACCTCTCTGTGAGTTGTTACGATTGATTTATGCAACCGCAATTGCTGCCAGCATGGGCACTGCCTGACCACAATGTCTGGTGCCAAAATTGACATGATATGCTTGCTGTATGATTTCTTAAAACTAAGTTTAATGGCAAGGGTAGTTGGTCTCTGTAATAGATAGGAATGGGATGTGAAACACGTATCAAGGTGATTACAAAGAACAGATTCATGTGTTCTGCTGGATATCTAAACATCTCTTGCTGTCACACCCTGTGAACAAGGAAACTGAAAATTGCCTTAGGAAGGTGTATAAATAAACTCAGCCACAGCGGATCAGTGGCCATCTGATTCACTGCAATCTGTGGTGCAGAGTCCTTGCGCTGATGCTGCACCTCCTTCAGGTACCCTGACTCTCCCCTGGGCTGGACCCTGGCACGTCATACTGCTGGGGCATTTTTACACTTAAAAACCTTAGATAAATATATCATTACAGTAGGCATGCGTATTTATATTTTAACTCACTGATTATCTAGATTTTATAGACTTTTGCATTAATTTTGGACCAAATGATGTCATGAAACATGGCAATGCACATGAGGAAATTTTGCTAATGATAACACCTTGTTAGTAATTAGGAGGGAAACCACATCTGTCTTCTTAATTTACTGATTCAGGCTTTTATTTATGTATGTATGCGTATACGAATATTTGTTTTATATTTTGGGTTATAAACCCATATAGCACTATTTCTTTTGTTGCTGAAGTGTCTCAGCTCTGGCAGTGGGCGTCTCCTTCAGTTTTCTCACTGTGCCCTTTCACACACCTCCTTCCAGTTGATTTTTTAGCCCTTCCTTATTTTCAGTTGCACAATGGATTCCAAGGTCTTCTCGTGTTTTCCATTATCTGGAACTAGAGTCAGTCGTTTTACCAAGGAATATGTTCCTTCTCTTTCTTGGCTGGAAGTATTTAAAAACCATTATGTGGACAGCAGGTATGCTCTTTGCTCCTGAAAAGTCACTAGTTAGAGGCCTTCTAGATGGGCAGAGCTAAAAAATATACACATACAAAGGAAACCAGTCACACATAAACATACCACAGATTGTGTCTATATCTAGTTATTTAAATGTTTATTTTGCTAAGTGTAATTCGTACTAATTTCTCACTCTAATAATACCATATACTTTTAAATTTCTCTTATTATTGCTAATTCTCCAAATAATCATTATTTTATTAGTATGTGCTTGTGATATACAACAGTTACATTAAACTTAGGAAATATGTACATGTAGTTACCTCATCCTAGTCACTTTTACTTATCTGTTGATTTACATATAAGGCATTTGCATATATCTGCTCTGCAGAAAGTAAATGTTAAAAAATGAATATAAAAAGTGATCATGGATATGTACACATTAATATGCAACAAAATTTAATTCATTCTACCTGTGAGGTTTTGTTATAAAGGAATTAGAGCCTCTAAAGCATTGGATAATTTCCATGTTAAACATCTGATCAGCGGAAGATCCAGAAATGGTACCCGAATTAGGTTGAGCATGTAACTCTTCGGAGTATTCTACTATGGTTTGAATACCCTTCAAAATCTTATGCTGAAATTTAATGACCATAATAACATCATCGAGAGGCTGAATTTTCAAGAAGGAGTTAGGCAATGAAGGATCAGCCCTCGTGAATAGATACAGCGCCTTACAGCGGGAAGAGGTTGGGCGGAGGAGGATGTTGGGTGGCCTCCTGCAGCCTGTTTTCCCACTTGCTGACTGGCCTTTCCCAGAGGCTGGCACTGAGCCCTTTGATGCACCAGCCTCCAGAACTGTGGGCCATACAGGATCATGGTTATTATAAACCATACAATTCTAGGCATTTTACTGTGGCAGAAAAAAAATAAAATTGTTGACACTTCATTTTCTCAATTCAGAGAAAAAAAAAAACCACCTCACACCTGTTTTGTTTCGAAGGTGAGAGTTTGTGGTAAAAATGAAAATATGAAAGTGAGAAAAGAGAGCTGGAACATGAGAGTGATAGAAAAGATGTTCAGGTGCTTAAGACCATACATAAGGACAAGACCTGCATTAATTATTTATATACTAGTGTTGTTAACTAAGTAAAATTAACATATTTAATTTAAGCATTTCTCAGCAGTGCTAATGCCTGAGGAAAGGATTGTGATAAAGTGTTGACAGTTATTTGAAATTGCTTATGTGTATGTTGGCTGACATTAGCATAAGTAAATTGCTTCTGTTCTAGAATTCAGCCTGAAGCCATTTTTAATTCGATAATTTTCTACTTTTCAAATTCAAGGCAGATTCAAGTCGAAAATGAGAAGAAACCTTTGTATGACGCTCCTGAGCATTTGGTATTTTAGTGGATGTCTAATTATAGTGCAGGGTAATCTTGCCCACTTTGCACACTACGCTTTACAAAATTCAAAATGGAGAAACCAGCTACCCATTGAGAAAGGTGATTGGTGTTCATAGTGATCTTTTGCCGTGTTTCCTTTGTTTTTGTTGATTGTTTCATAATTTACCAACAGAGCATCTTAAAATATCCAGTAATTGTATCCAAAATCACAGTCATCAACAAATATTTTTAGATATTTCAGCAAGAACTCTTTATAAGCACGGGGGACAAAAACTGGACAATGTGATATCAAATCTTCTTTCACCAAGAAACCTGTCTTTTAATGGTGCCCTAATTCGTGCCATGTAAATGCCACTGACATTCTTGCAAAGCTATACATCATGAGTCATAAAATCACAGGTGTATGTTTTAGAAAATGTTCAGAACTATAAACTCAAATAAAAATTTATTTTCCTCTAGGATTCTTATTTGATTCAAAGCAAATGATTTTCAAGCATTAGCATTTCTTATAAAGGTTATTAAATGTTATAGTCTGGTTGCACAATTATTTAATATTAAGGTATTTTGGGAAGGAAGACGGGCTGTCGCTCTGCGGCCCAGGCTGGCCTGGTTTATGTGCTGCTGGAGTGCTAGAGTACTTAGCACTTACGTTCATGTTTGCTAGGTAAGCATTTTAACGACTGAGCCGTTCCTCCAGCCCTTTTGGCCAATTTTAAACAAGGAACATTTTATTTTATATACTCAAGTATCCTGAAAGTTTGTGCGGTAGATTTCATTTTGTCCTCCATTATTCCTCTACTTTTTAAATTTGAAATTTTACAAGTAATTCAAAATTTTAGTATTTGTTTGAAAGCTCAGTTTTGCTACCGGCAACGAATATGACAATTTTATTTCATTCATATTCAAAAATTATTTGTCAGACACTCATCTGAGTAATTATAATTTGTCATTTATTTCCTCAAACAGAAAAATGCTTCATAAAAAGAGATTACTTTAACTCTTAACTCAAGTAATTAATCATACACTTTCACTTAAACACCTTCACAAGTCTTAGGTCCATGTGGAGTACTGGATGTAAAAACGTCTTACTTCCTGATACTGATTGCCCTCTGGAGCCCACACCAGTCCTGAACCACTGTATAGCTCAGGCTGCCCTTGAGCGTATGGCAATCCTTCTGCCTCAGCCTCCTGAAGGCTTGAATTATAGGCATGTACCACTGCACTGTAAAGATGGGTAATTTAGCAATAATGCCACTTGACATGATGAGGAAATTAACAGAGTACTTCTTGTTTAACTGGATGTAGTCTTGCCTAAAAATATAAAAAATAACATGTAAATAGTGGTCTATGGTGTTAACAAAAAGGATAAATACACTAAAAAAAAAGAAAAAAAGAAAACGTGAGCTGGTGTCAATGGTATAGGCCTGTAATTATACCACTCTGGTAGGCTGAAGTAGGAGGATTACAAATTCAAGCCCACCAACTGCGAACTTAGCAATTTAGTGAGACATTGTCTCAAAAAATATATAGATATATAGATATAGATATATAAAAGAAGGTAGCTCCATGTAGAGTTCACTTCCCAGTGCAAAGAAGTGAAGGAGGAGGACAAGGAAGAGCAAGGGCAGCAGGAGGACAAGGACCTCCTGAGTTTCCATCTCAGTCCATTTCTCAGTTATCACGCGAGGTCACCACCAATTCACTGCCTAGAAAAGAGACGGTAGAGAGCATGTGAGGAGAACACAGGACCTGGCATCACTGACTGTCAGCAGAGTGAAACTTCCGAGGTTGCCTTCGAGGTGAAGCCTTCACGTTTGTCCGGTGTGTGTTTCGAATTTCTACCGACAAGTGCCTGCTACTAGTCTCCTTTATATTATTTAAAAATAAACAATAAATAAATAAACAAACCTATCTTTTTCTTACATATACTTTGAGTTTGTGGAACACATTTCAATTATTCTTTAGTTTACAGGTCTATAGATCAAGTAGAAGCAACCAGCTTCCATGGAACTTGGATTGATTTAAATCATAAAATTTTCAACTTCAAACTTGTGAAGATTTTGGTTTATACTTCTGGGGATCTAAGATTAAAGTTAACATAATTTTCATATGGGAGGAATATAAATATAATATATATAATTTATAAATATATATTTATATATTATATATTTATATAATTTTTATATTTATATTTATAATATTTATATAATATATAAATATAATTTTAATACACAGTACACTCTAGACTTTCAAAAACAACTAAATATTTCCAATACTCTTACATTACTTTCCTATGTGATCTATTACCCTCAAGAAACGGATTTTGGATGTTGCCAGAAAGATGTTTTGATGGGGAATGGTGCCACACACCTGTAATCCTATACTTGGGAGACTGAGACAGGAGGATTGTTGTGAATTTGAGGCCAGCCTGGACTACGTAGTAAGCTCAGGAACAGCCTGAACTACGGAAAGAGACCTTGTCTCAGAAATAAAAAGGCTAAAAAATGACATTTGACACCTTTCTCTTCACAACAAAGAACCAAAACAATTCAATATAAAAGGACCAAAAAAAAAAAAAAGAGTAAAAAAAAAAGTCAGCAACACAAAAAACATCTTTTCAAAACAAAGGAGCTATTTCACTGGCATGTTTGAAGCAGAACACAGGAATGTGGTGGGAACATCATCGAGGTACAGAAGGATCTTGTAAGTAATCAGATGGAACACATGGACCTCACCAATCTCTCTCTCAGAATTAACCTTAACCTAGATAGACAACACTTAAGGAAAAAAATAAGCGAAATAAGCAGCCTTCCTTCACAACACATAATCACGTACTGTTAGATAAGGCCAGAGTATGTCTGGACCCTGAGCCCAGTCTGGAGAGCCCCAGGTTATCATCCCGCTATACTGATCCAAGGGGACCAGACTGCATCGTATTTTCCCCTACCCAGCCTCCGGCTGCATGTTCTTACATTGAGAGCACAGAAGTGGGATCCTCCTCCAGGAAGGCTATCAAGCCCTGAAAACATCTGTTTAGACTATCTTGTCTTTCTTCACTGCACCAGTAGGCACCCAAGCAGTCAACCCAAGCACAAAGAGGTGCTGTCATTTGTACCCAATACCAAAGACCCAGAGAAACATCTGAGCATCTCCCCTGAGCAGCCCAAATGGATACCTGGTAAGTGTCCGCTTATGCACTCAGGCACAGGAGTCAGCCAAACAGGCTTCCCTGAGCAGTTCAGTCTAGCAACAGCTGGTGAGTCTTTTCTATCCCTGGATAAATGACCCTAGAAGTCGCTAGATCAACCCTTTCTGAGTGGCTTTTGCCTAAGAGGACCCCAGAAAGTGGCTAGTTGCTTCGGCCAATCTTCTGGCAGTCTCAAGAAACAAACAGACGGCCTGTTTTCAGAAACCGGGCTCAATAAAGCCCTGGGATTCTTACTCACCAATTTTCAGCCTACAAATTGTTTAGGTAGACTTCCTTGAGAAATTCAGTCCCTTTGGTTTCCCCCAAAATCATCTGCCTAGCCCTTTAGCATGAAGTAACATCATAGACCACTGGTGTAACCGGAATCTTATAAAACTCTAGAGTCTGACAGTTTGTCTCTCACTAACGAACATCCTCTGCCACCTATGTTAGGTGGGAATATCCACCTCACGTAACCCTTGGAAACTGACAGGTTCTTTTTTTCCCACTGCTGCTGTACTAGTGACACTTCAGAGGTCCATAAGAATGGCTTCCCATTCACCGCTCAACCCACACAAATTACTTCGAACACTTGAAAACAGTGGACTCTTCTGTATCAATTCTAAAAAGCAAATCTTACCTTCGTACCAGAACTAGAGAAAGACGTGTGCATGCGCGCACGCGCGCGCGTGCGCACACACACACACACACACACTCTGATAACAACACCAACAACCCCACTACTAATAACTTCAATAAAAAATAAAAGTAAAAATTTTCAACGACATATTATAGAAACAAATCCAAGAGTACAAGGAAAGATTTTCCACCATGATTTATTGAGATTTATCCCGGTATATAGACTTACTAGGCTAGCTTACAAAGCCAGAGATAAAAGTCTCTACAAGAGCCATTTACAAGAATAGAATGGAGAGTACAAAATGGCCGCCTGCAGGTGGGAGAGCCTCAAAAGATAACGGTGGCCCAGATGAAAAGGTGGAAGTCAGAGAACAGAGGGTGAAGAGGGGAGAATACCAATCTGAACTCAAAGGTCCAGATGATCATTGTAGAATAAGTGGCCCAAGTTTGCTCTGCAGATCCATCCCCAGAGGCTATGCAGGAGACAGTCTCTAGACTGACACTGCAGCCTTTGTTCTGCCTTCCCTTTTAATTGTGTTCAAAATACTGTACTACTGATTGGGCCTTCCAAACCTGGGCAGTTTCTTCTTTAATTTGCTGGTTTACACGTCAGTTATCCACATACGAAACTCTGCCCCATGGGTAACCTGGATGTTCCCTAACATATTTTAAGTTGACAGTCTGATTACTGACCGTAACAGCAAGTTAGAGTACCTGTTTTATAAACTGCTAAATTTAAGAATATTGCTTAAATTACAACTTTCAAATATTAAAGCAGAATTTCAAGGGAAAAAATAAAATGGAAAGAAAAACATTTAAAAAGTGACTCCTCTACAGCAAAATTTACTATACAACATCCTAGCTTACATTCCTAGTTACAAGAGAAAAATGGAATGAGAAAATGAGATCTATTATAAAAAATGACCTATATTCATAGCAGTTACCTAATAGATACCATTGTAGAAAGCAGATGATACTGCTATACCACAGAAAAATATCAGTAAAGCTGCCGCAGGAAATGCTTGAGACCTTACACCAACATGTCAACATGAACCATAATTTTTGGCAATTAATTGCAAATTTTATTGCTATTAGGACCTATATTTCACTAGTTATTACAAGTACTTTCCAGTAAAATAAGTAAGATATCCTGTAAGCCTTTCATTAGGGAGAAGGTATTGAAAGTCTATACTAATTAACATTATTCAAAGAATACTGTGCATCTAATATTTTCTTGGTAAAGAAATTCCATTTCCAATATACTACTAACACAATTTGCTGGACACATCTGGAATCTGAGCTCTCTTGGGAGGCTGAAGCAGGAAGATTTTAAGTTCAAGCCCAGCCTGGGCAATGTAGTGACCTAACCAAAATAAACAATAAAAATGGACTTAGGATGCAACTTAGGATGGAGATTCTTGGGTTCAATCTCCAGCATTACATACATGAAAATAATAATAATTGTAATGATAATTACACAACACAGTTAAAATTTGTAAACTTCACTTCCAATCTAAGTGCAAAGGTCCATTTCAGTATGTGAATGATTTCCTGTTTGATATAAATTTTGTGGAAGCCAGTTTCCAAGATAGCCCCAAATAACTCTTACTTCTCATTACTTGTGATCTTGTGTGATTTCCTTTCAAATTCTGTGTAGACGTGTATGATCCATGGAAGTAGCAGTATGTAATTTATGATCTTACACCCAGAAGACATTGTGGCTTCTCCATTTCTCCTGTTAATAACTTGCACGAAGAGAAGCTAGTTACTAAGTCACAAAAACACCCCAATATGTCTGTAGAGGGCTAAGACCTCCTGCTAATAATTAGCATGCCACATAAGTAGATCACTTTGGAAGTGGACCCTCCAGTACTAGCAAAATTACCTGTTAACTGCAGCCCAAAATAATATTAATATAAATGTTAGTAATATTTATATTAATTGGAGATATATTGATCCAATTTTAGATTCACCATCTTTATCTTGAATGGATATATATCTACTATATTGTGCATTGAAATAGCTATTGCATTTATTAGGAATGATCAGCGACTTTATTTGTAAAGGCTGATTTGTTGATAGCAGGAGTGCAAGCTTGTTTTTAAATTTTAGTTGAAGGCTGAATTGCTTTTCTTTAAAAAAAAAATTGTTTCTGTTCTATTAACTTGTCATTTACATTGTGAAGCTTGGCCAGTGGCTTATTTTCATACCTTATTTCTCTAATGCATGAAATTGAAAAAGTAATAGCAGTTATATGACTGAATCTTGTGAATTTAAAAATAAATAATATATGTGAAGGGATTAGAAATGAACCTTACACATAAAAACCCAACATCTGCCAAGAGCATTTTTTTTTGTGAAAAGACAGTTATTTACAGTTAAATGTATATCTAATTACAATCTCTGGGTTCTAATATTTCATTTTTTTCTTTCAAAACATCATCTACAGTGCTGAGTGCATAGCCCAGTGATCAGAGCACTTGCCTAGGCAGTTCAAGTCATCAGGTTCTATATGCCAACCACACATATTAGCTAGACATGAGGGCGCATGTCTGTAATCCCAGCACTCAGGAGGCTGAAGCAGGAGGAATGTTGGGAGTTCTAGGCCAGCCTGGGTTCTGTAGTGAGTTCAGTACTAGCCTGAACTACAGAGAGAGATCTTGTCACCAAAAAAAAATGCAGCTTGTGAAATTATATTTATTTTCACATTGTAATCCTCATAGCTGCTTTCAGTTCCATCTTTTAAAGTCAGATTATCATTATGAATTTTGTGCTCCTGCTATTAAAAATAAGCCTTTATACAGATAGGTAGTAACAATTTAAAAAAATAAGTCATGTTAAGGCACAATATAGAAAATATATATTATTCAAGGTCAAGATATGAAGCAAAGGTTTCAATTACTGTAACACATGCACTTCTCCAATTTTAGAGTCACATCCTTTATCTGACACTTCTTGGGAGCCAAATCAAATAGTAACTTTTGGCCATTTCATGTTTCCTTCTGCCAAGAATTTATTTTCTTTGTTACTACTCATTTTACTTTCATAAATAAAACGTATTTTACCTATCACATATTTTATTGTAATTGAGTGAGACCCAAACTGAAGACCAATGTCAGGATTTTATTTCTTTGGTTTGGCTGTTTTATTATTCCGTTAAAACACCATGGGGATACTTATACATGACATGTTTTGAATATTAGAAGCCCTATTTTTGTCTAACTAGAGTATTCCTTGTAAGCCCCTGAATAATTCCTTTCTAAATAATGCTTTCTGTAGAGCTATATTTTATGATGGAAATATCTTGCTCCCACAGAATAACAAGAATAAATCCCCTAACTTAACTATCTTGTAAATTTTTGAAAAGATTTTCCTCTATGTTTTATTTCCTTCCTCTAACTATTGACTCTTCTACAAGAAAGCAAATGCTGGAAAATACCTATCTAATACCACTAATGACATCATCATTTCTAGCTAAGGATGCTGACTTACAGGTTGAAGCATACTTTATTAGTCCAAAATGTAATCAGTATATTAGTTTTTGAAGAATGTCAATGGTATTTTCAATTCTATGCATTATACCCATTAATGTAAAAAATGAAGGAGAATATTTTGATTTTTATATAACAGTACACATATATAAAAGACTATCTAGACATCGTTGGTTTTAAATGTTTTCATTGCTGTTACCAATGTGAAAAACACACTTTACTGAGCTTTTACTATAGAATATCCAAAAATACACACACATATAAAGACTAGTTGCCAAGAGGAAACATGGCCTTCGAATGGCTACTGTCAAGTCCTTTTGCATAAAGCTCCATCAAACTTTGCTATTCATTTGAAACCACTTGCTGTGAGCTGACACACTGGCATGGGTCAGAATGTAGATAAAATGGCCATTCATTTATTTAAATGAATGAAGGAGAAGAAGGAGAGAGAAAAAAATTCAGGCTTGCTGCACATCCCATATCCACTTCTATGTCTACCCAACAGACGCTGAGTCGGTGGCTACGGAAATAATTTCATCAAGTCATATAGACAATCGGAACAGGAGGGCTGAATTTTCATATAATTGTAAATGTGTATAAGTACCCAAACGCACTGCTACTGAATTGCTTCCAAGTCTGCTATTTCATACACATTCTGGAGGGTGTACAGAAGTGTTGTCCAATTCCTGTGTAAAAACAGTTGATTGGTTTCCCCCTAAACAATCAAAAAAATGAAAATCAAGCCTATAACTGCTTTCCTTTTTCCAAATCAAAGGATATTGTCTCAGGAACAAATTGATGTGTAGTTTTTATGCATGTGTAATGTGGAACAATATTTACAAGAATGTTTTTCTCTAATTGTGTTTGAATGCTTTCTTACTGTGGTTATAATTTTGCTGGCTAAAAAAATAAAGTGCAATTACAGAAATGCCAATAAAAACAACACTGAGGTTCCATCTCACTTTGCTAAAAATGGCTATCATCAGGAACTCAATATACATCTGCTGAGGTAAGGACACTGCAAACTGGTGGAACTATTATGGGAATCTGTGTGAACATTTCTCAAAAAACTGAAGGTAGAATTTGACTAACCTACCAGTTGCATCTGCAGAAGAATAAAATCATCATGTTACACAGATCCATGCATATTCATGTTATAGCAGTGCAACTTATAATATCCAAACCTTAGGAGCAGCCTACCTTCCTTTCTATCATCTGACTATCTATCTATGTTACTTTGTTATAAAGAAAGCGAATTTTGAGTCATTTTTGTAAGATGCATCTTGAGACCATTATAATAAATCGTATAAATCAGAAACAGAAGGTTAATTATCACATGATTTATTTGAAAAATCCAAAATATAATTAATTACAAAAATATAACTAAAAGAGAGATGGTAAGAAAAAAAAGAGGGAGAAATTTTTGAGATGAGAAGGAGATCTAGAGAAAAGTATTGATGAGAAGACAGGGAAAAGAAAAAATGGTTCAGATGCATGTACGTGGCAATTCCTCCAGCTGGATGCAGTCTATGTATTTCAAATATATATTGAAAATAGTAATTATGGGGAAAAGCAAGGCATAGATCAAGTTATTTATGTCTAATCTGAATAACCTGAAAATGAGATTAAAGTGCATATTGTGAATTTAATTATAAACATTAATAAAACAGAATCAACAGGGGAGTTTAAGTGTAATGTAGACAAAAAAAGAGAGAAATTGAAGGAGTGAGAGAAATAGGATGTAGGTAGAGAAAAAAACTAAAGAGAGGAGGCGAATTATTTAGGCAAAGATGGAGGGGATAAAGCCACACATTGTTCACTTCTAGGTTACCGATCTTGACCTTAAAAAAAGAGGGGAGCTGGTTGCCATGCCTGGTCAGATAAGCTGGGTCCAGTCAGATTGAATGTTATAAATCCCACCCTTTTTAATTTTTTAACCAACCCATTTTAGATTTTTTTTTTTGAGACAGGGTTTCTTGCAATATTCCCGGCTATTCCTGAACTCACTATGGAGCCCAGGCTGGCCTTGGACTCAGGCAATCTGCCTTAGCCTCCAGGTGCTGAGATTACAGGCATGTACCACCAATCCCAGCTATATGTAATGCTGGGAAATTGAACGCAGGTCCTTGTATTTGCTAGGCAAGTGCTTTAACCATGTGCCATGTCTCCAGCCCCACTGGATAATTTTTAATGATAGTCATTGCTTTGTACAATCAAAAGTAGTAAGTGCAATGCCAGAATTGCGTGCTGATTTTCCACCTATATCTTTGGAATTGCTGAAATTTTAAAATTCAATTCTACACAATAATGGTTAAAATCCATTTTACATTTTATAAAAAATTAATAAAATATATTTTAAATGTTACCATCATTATACAATTATTATTTATCCTGTTATAAATAAAATTATATAAAGCTGTCACAAAATAAAAATTGCCTTCACTTAGATTATTATCATTTTGAAAAGACCTCAAATATTCAAATATTTATAAAGTAAGTGATCTGAAATATAAGAATTTACAAGTTATAAGACGAATATAAGTCACTGAACAAATAAAAAAGGCATAAATAATCTACCAATATGATGTCATAAGTGGGTAATTTAAAACAAACAGGAATTTATCCAATTCCTAGAGTAAACAGCTTGTTATGAAAAAATTTGGACCCAAGCCCTGATAAATCAAACTCATATTCTTAAATTGTTTATTCCAAAAGTACATTTTTATTTAGATGTCGAAAGAAAAACTCTTGGAAAGTAATAGACATACAATTAAATAATTGATATATTTGAGAAGCAAGCCTGAGGTAATGGTAATATTTTAAATTTTCTACAATAGATTGTGGGTGTGTAGGTTAGACTGTAGGTGCCTTTGTTACTTGTTTGTAACACCTACCAAGTTTCTATAGCAAATAAATGCCTTTGAAGTGCATTTAAGATCTTTGGAGTACATAAGCTTCAAAACATGTCTAAAGTAAAACTGAAAGAAAAAAATGAGTGATGCCTCATTTTCTACATTATAATGTGACAATTTAAAAATTCTTGATTGAGTTTGAATATATTTTTTATAAAAATAAGGTGGTGGTTTGGATCTGGAGTACCCTCCTAAAGCCTCATGTTTTTATGGATACTTTAAATATTGTAGAATTTGTGAAAACTGGAGATACAATTCGCTGGGACAGAAATACCCAACATCCATGGTTTAAGGAAGAAAAGATATATTTTAGCTCACAGTTTCCGAAGTTTGCCTATCCATTGATAGCCAGCCATGGTGGAAGTGGGTGGAGAAGAGATTTCATAACATGCCAGGCAAGAAGTCCAGTGAAACAGGAGGAGGAAACTAGCTTATATCCTTCTAGTTCCTGGCCCAAAGATCTGCTCCTTCCAGGTGAAGACCCTTCCAGCCAGGACCCCCTCCCAAGAGCACACAGCTCTCTAGGTATCCCACGACACCCAAATTTATGAGGCTTTTGGGAGACACTCTAGATTCAACCCATAACAAGATAGTTAGCAGCTGAGACAGCTTCTCAATTATGGCCACTTGGCTCCTAATTTCATATATTTATAAAATTAAAATCTTATGAAATATGTCTGGCATAATCAAGGAGAGATATATGAAAGCAGAAGCTGAGTAAATAACTTCACTGTTCCAGAAAATTAAAAGAAATAATAGAATACATTAGAGATATTATTTTGAATGTTTCACATGTGTTATTAAATTTGTCAGAAACTTTAATGTACTGTGAAACAATAATCTTGGTGTGAACATATTGTCTAGTTCTTGCTATTAATTAAATGAGTTTTAATATTTCATCTGGATACCTTGAATGATTTCTAATCAATCATTTTTACTGTACGTAGAGTGCCTTATTTAATAATTTTAACTTGAAATTTCTGTTAAAAGTAGTTGTAGGCTTTTTTTTTTTTCTTTGTACGATAAACTGAACCCAGGGCCTTAATGCTAAGATATATCTCCAATCCTTAGTGTGTGTGCTAGGGTGTGTGTGTTGGGGGGATGTCTTATTTTTGTGATGGAGTCTCACAAGTTACTATTTTGAACAGATTGGACTCAAATTTGGATAATATTGCCTCATCATCCCACAGTGCTGTGATTACAGACATGTACCACCATACCTGGCTAGTTTTAGGCTCCTATTGAATGATACTTATGTTCATATAATACATGTTTGTTGATGGTGTATGTTGTGGGTGAGACCATGAGTGCCTTTGTCTTTTTTCCCATTTGATTGATATGTAGAAGCACAAAATTTAAGGTTTACAATGAAATTGAGCATTTCGTGCACCTCCATATCTTGTCAAGGTGACAAGGACTTTCTCACTCTCCTTTTGTCTCTCCCCCCAACCACGCCTCCCCCCAACCCTCCTGTTTCACTTTGTTTTTCGTTTTAAGTTCCATGAGATAGTTGTGATCTGGGTCTCTCATATCAGAGAGACCATCCGGTGTTTCACCTTCTGCTTCTGACTCACTTCACTAAGCATGCTGTTCTCAAGTTTCTTCCATTTTCCCATAAAAGCCTCCACGCTGTTGGACTTTATAGATACATAGTATTCCATTGTGTATAAATACCACAGTTTGTGTATCCATTTGTCTGTTGATGGGTATTTTGGTGACTTCCATAGTTTAGCTATTGTTAGTTGTGCTGCTATGAACATGGTTATACGTATATCTGTGTCATGTGTTGTTTTGGCCTCTTTTGGGTATATTCCCAGGAGGGGTGTCACTGGATCGATGTGGATCAAAGACCTACACATTAAAAGTGAAGCACTGAACTTCCTGGAAGACAAATTAGGAAAATATCTAAATGACATAGGGGTAGGCAAAGACTTCCTTGACAAGACACCATAAGCAAAAAATAAATAAATAAAAATAAATAAATAAATAAATAAATAAATAAAAAATTATCCCCATTATTTAAAAATGGGATCTTGTCTAATTAAAAAGCTTTTGCACAGCAAAGGAAATTATCAACATTGTAAAAAGAGACCCAACAGACTGGGAAAAAATATTTACCACCAACAGATAGGAAGCTCATAACTAGAATACACAGGGAGCTGAAGAAAAGTAAGCCTACCAAAATAAAGGATCCTATTGAAAAGGGGGCAAATGAAATGAAGAGGCAGTTCACTCAGGAAGAGCCGACAACTGAAGCACAAAATAGTGTAATAATTCACATTGTCTTGTGAAATTCATGCACCAAAAATGCACGTAAAAATCTTACAACATTTTCAGAATATATTTATGAATTTGTGTTGGGCTACTTTCAAAGCTGTCCTGGTTTGCATGTGGCTCACAGGTGGAAGGCTGGATAAGTCTGGAGAATGATGACCATGGTAATGAATTAGCTTTATATTCTGGGAGGAAACCCAAGTAGTTATTAAAATTTGTTGAAAACCTTCTTGAGGAAATAGCAAGTATATTCATTCATACTTTATCCAAGACATTTAATTAGTCTTTCCTTGAGATCATATTGTTTTCTTGCAGTGCTGGGCATCGAGCCCAGGGTATTACTCCTGCTAAGCAAGTCGCCTATTGTCGGGCTGACTTCCTAGCTTCTTATGTTATCTCTCTACTTGTTTTACTATTTTTCTTGTCTTTAAATAAATTTTAAAAATTGACTTTTAGCAGGTAGAGCAAGATGGTGATTAAGACCCTCCAGTGACCATCTATGCATAATATATCAGTTTACATAACTAGTGGTGCAGGAAACTCCCTCACAAGAGCTAAAGAGGCCACCTGTGGCATGATAATGCCTGATTTTAAAATGGAAAAAAATATTGAGAAAGTCTGGATGTAAATAATAGCCTAAATCATTCATCTCTCATGTCAAGTAGCATAGAGAAAGATTCATTTCACTTGAAAGTGGTAGAGAGGACATAGGCTCCAAACCTAGTGTGAGCCCAATAACATGCTGTCAGGTGAAAAATATGTAGACTGAGCCTTGGAAATTTACGTTACTAATGACTAGGGAATGGAATTTACCACACCTACCTCAACCTTAGGCAAGCAATGAGAGACAGGACTTCATCTGCTAAGGAATAGGCCAGGAAAGCTAGCTAAGACTTTGTCAGTACCTGGCGCACCACAGTGAGACCCAGAATTAAGCAAAAACTGTGCTCCCAATGACAGAGCTTTCAGGTAGAGCCTCCTGACTTTCCTGATGTCAGGCAGAGACCTGGAAGGTAGCAGGATGCTTTAATGTTTTGGCCTTCATTATTAACAGTGCTGAAATGGACAAGGGAGATTTTCCATCACTGTGACAAAATCCCCAACACCCCAGATTCAAAAGAGGAGAAGTTTAATATGCTTTCTAGTAAGTCTAATTCAAAGTAGACCGGCTTCAATGTAGAACCTGACGGAGAAAGTTGCATATCTTCTGGTAGTCAGGCGACACAGCGAATGAAAGCAGGAGCTGGGGACATGAATACAGGATTTGAGATTGGGCCTCAGTTACCCAGTTCTTCTGACCAAGCCTCACTTCAGAGAGGCACAGTCAGCTATTAACTCATCAGTGGACCAATCCACCAAAGAGTCCAGTATCATTACAGTCTCTTGTCCTTCCAAAGCCTCACCTCTGAACACAAGTTCTATGGACCATGTTAGATCTTAATCATGCAAAATGCATTTTGGTCACCTTCTCTTTCTTATTTATTGATTTATTATTTGTTTATTCATTTTTTTGGTACTAGAGATCAAGTCCAGGCTTTTGAGTCGCATCTTCATTCCTTGTTTTTTTTCTTTTTCCTTGAAACAGAGTCTTACTAAGTTACCAATTTGCCGAAGCTAAGATCAAATTTGTGATTTTGTTACCTCAGCCCCCCAGAGTGCTGGTATGATAGACTTGTGCCACTGGGCCCAGGTAATTTAGTTCACCTTAAGAGTTGACAAGGTCTTTAACTGTTCACAGCTTCTGGTATTGTTGAAAAAGTCCAAGTGCAAAGCCTCCTCTGAGACTCAAGGCATACTCCTAGCAGCGATTCCTTGTAAAAAAATCAAAAAGACAGGGGAAATCTTCCAATATACAATGGCACAGATTCAACATTCCAATTTCAAAAAAGGAATAGATTAATAAAAAATAAATCAGCTCAAAAATACTAGACCTAACAGGGCAAACATTAAATTTTGTAGCTCTGTGTCTTTGGATAGGTGTTGGTGAGATGTAAGATCCAAAAGGCTTGGCTAGCTTCACTCATACTGCCTTTGTGGTTGCAGCCCATGTGGCCTTTCTCCTGGGAACGCTCTACCTTTGATACATAGCTTTCTTAGTAGACAAGCCATGTTCTGGGCCTTTCTGTTTTTCTAGGGCCTCTATTCATTATTTTCCTTCACTGTCAAAATTTTAAGAATTGATATCTCTGAGGCACATTTCGTGCCTCCTTGGTTTTCTCATGAAATCTGGACAGAAGTCTCTATAAATCCATAATTATGACCTTCCACATGCCTGTGAATTCTGCACCATGTGAATGATGCCAAAATCTAGTACTCCCTCAAACAGTATCATGGCCCTCTTAGACCCTCATGTAGTAACATCTCATATGGTTCAATTTGGACAAGTACATCCTTAGGCCTGTGCTGTCCTTATGAGCAGAGAGCCCTAGGGCTCACTTCTCAAATAGGAAGTTTATACCTCTGAACCATGGAGCCCAGATTAATTAAAGCATTGCTGAATTTTGAGATGACACAAAGATACCATTCTTTTTCTCCTGATGCAAAGTACTCAGCTTACTTTTAATACTATCTTTTTATTAACCAAAGTTTCCCTTGACCCAGATTTATAGACATTTCCTTTCTGGGCAAGCTTCACATTATTTGCCACCAGTTTTTCACTCCTGATCCTCACTGCAAATCTGACTGAAAGCAGCGAGCAGGACTCATGCTCCACCTTGAACATGAGGTTGCTTTAAATATTTCTTTGCTATATAATTTAGTCTGTTACCCTTAATCTCCCTATTCTGCAAAGTATCAGGACATAGGCAAAAAGTCAACAAATATTCTGCCAGAGCATGCGCAAATGACCTGTAGTCTAACTGCGAATTGAATGAGTATTCCAGCTGAAACTTCTTGTCCTTGGCCTTCAACGTCAGTATTTCTGTCAGCATTCTGGTAATCTGAGCTTTTACCAGTATCCCACAACAAAGGCTGCTCACAACATTTAGGGCTTTTTTAATCTTTCATTTCAAAACTTAATCAAATCCTTCCACAAGCCTGCTCCACGGCCTTCTGAATCATATGGTCAGTTACAGTTACAATAATGACCTTCTTCCAGAATCCAAATTTCAATTTGGTCAGATTTCTTGTTGTTGGAACAAAATATCCAAAAGGTTACCAAGAAGAGGAATTTTTCGCTTATGGTTTTAATGGGTTTAAACAACGGTCAAAAGTCTTCAATACAGAAATTGAATGGTGAAAGTGAATTGCCAGAGAAAACTGCTCATATTATGACCAGAAAGCAGAGAGAGGGAAGAAACCAGAGACCAAAATATATTCTTCCAGGCCATGTCATCAGCATCCTACCCTTCTAGCCAGACCCATGAGACTTTTAGGAGTCATTTTAGACACAAATCACAAAACTGAATTCACATCAATCTTTGCAGCCTAGAAAAATTTTCTACTAATCCTCTGTCAAACCCCAACAACACAGCTATTCCTCTCACAAATGGACTGATGGGCATAATCTGGTTTCAAGTGAAGACCTGTGGCACAGTGGGGCAAACTCATGATTTAGCTTGCATTATTGCCTGTTTTGAAATGGGCATGCTATGCAGGTTCTTTGGACTGAGAACTCGGATGTGACCAGTTTAACATAAACCTTAGTGACCAAAAGACAGACTTCATCGATAACGGCGCACAACTCCTGTGAAGTAACATGGGGTCAGGCTACATTCAATAAGGATAGAAAAGTAGAGTAAAGAAAAGACTTTGACAAGGAACCCAATGCTTGGTTGGTCAATACTAGCATTTTGGGGTTTTTAATGGTCTTCCTCTACAGACCAACTCCAATGGATGGATTTTGCTGGATAACCCTTGTATCAGGCGGAGACATGGAGCCTTTGTCTGTCAATTTTTTTTTCAGCTCATGTCAACCGATTTCAGAGGCCACGGATTATGATAAAAAAAGGGAAGTGGGATATAGTTGAAAGGAATGTAACATACGTCATGACCTTGGGAACTATATCTTGCCCTCTACTTCTCTCTCTCTCTCTCTCCATCTTCTCCCAACTGTCAGGAGAAGAGCAGCCTCCTCCATCACAGGCTGTCACTGCTACTGACACAATATTGTTAAGAGTATTGATCAAAGAGAGAAGACGATGAGGGAAATCAATCAGAAATTATTTGAAAATACATAACTGAAGAATAAAATTAAAAAGAAGTAAAAATAGCTGGTAGAAATCCTGAATTAGCTACAAAACATAAAATGTCAGATTTAACTCCAGCAAGTATAACTCAAGATTCATTCTACTCAATTTCTCAAAAGTTAATTATATTTTAGAAATTCTACAGGCACTAAAATAATGAAATAACTTTTAGCAATGATCCAGTTTACCTAAAAACAGAGTATTGAGCAGGAGCTATGTTTCAAGTCAATGACATCAGGTTCACACAGTTCTATAGGGAAAAAAAATGAACTGAGAATGTCGTACCTAGAATAACATCATTTCGATCTGTAAAAGAAAAGACAAAAAAAAAAAGAGAGAGACACCACCAGACCCCTCGCCCAAAAAGAACCCGAAAAAACATATCTCCACTAAAAGAAAAATTCTAAACTGAGTACATCGAACAGAAAGAAAGAGGATTTAATTGGAAAAAATGTTAAAAGATACCAAAATCATGGTGAAAGCAACCCTATGGAAAAGTTGAGAACTCCACAACATTTTAAACGTAGTATATAAATCATGTGTATCTATAGTATGAACACTATAAAAAGTTAATCATTAACTACATTAATATGATAATAATAATGTAGAAAATTGAAAAACGGGACATCAAACTCTCAATGTGTGAAAGAAACAAAACATAATCTTAGAATTTTATTAGTGCGTTTTCTTATGTTTTCTTTTCTTTGAACCTGTTTTTGTCAGCAACTATGCTACAGTTTAAGTAGCTTGTGTCATCAAAATATAGTTTTTCTTGGCAAGGAGAAAAAAGTCCACCACAGATAAGTTCAAGATCATAAACAATGCGTCAAAGCACACTGACAAAATAAACAACCCAAAGAAAGAAGGTTTTCCAAGACACAGAAAGAAAGAGAAACTAATATAAATAAAATAGAGCTTTAATAATGCTTTTAGCACGACCTTACCTGCTTAAACCTAAATATACTCTTTTTTTTAATTAAAAGACAAGGAATGGATTAATCCATATAAAATTCAACTGTATGTTGCATATAAAAATCTCATTTCAAATCTAAGGATACACATATACTTTAAGTGACAAGAATAATACATGACAGGCAAATGACATTCAAAATAAAGCTAGAGTAGCCTTATATATGTTGGACTTTGAATTAAAATTAATGATAAAGGATAGGAATAAGGCCTAGTAGTACCTGTTTGTAATCTCAGTCTCTCAGCTGAATCTGGCTCAAGGGTCATCAGCTCAGGTCCAGCCAGGCAATTTATTAGCTTAGCAAGACTCTGTCTCAATAAATAAACAAATAAAGAAATACATAAGTATATTCAAAACGGACAAGGGATGCATCTTAGTACAAAGGTTCTATAGCATGAGAGAGAGAATAATGATAAAGGGGTCAATTCAGTAACTAGAAATAAGAATATTAAATATATATGTATTCAATAGTGAAACAGTCCCTGAAGGTCAGAGATAGACTCCAAAAAATATAGTTAAGGAACTTCAATATTTCACTTTCAGCAACAAACTCATCATCAAGACTGAAATTCATAAAACAAATAACAGAGAGAAACTGCACTTGTGATCAAACAGTTCTAATATACATCCAGAAAACATTTCAACCTATGCATGCTATATATATTTTCAGAATATATCATACAGTAAGCCAGAGAAGACTCAATAAACTTTAAAAATTATAACAGATAATATTTCTGGCTACAACATAATAAAACTACAAAGCAAAAATAAAATGAAAGTTTGGGAATCATAAAAACAATTTGCTTTTGAGTGATCAACAGGTCAAGGAAAAAAGTGAGAGGATTTCTTGAAACAAATAGTCATGCAAAAACAGCTCTGTGAAATACAGCTAAAGGAGTAGGAGCAAATAGTGCCCAGCTATCAGAGCCCACACCAAAAAAGCAGAAAGTAGTTCTTAAACAACCTATCACTGAATCAATGAATCTCTCGGAGCTAAGAGAACAACAGCAAAACCATAAAAAATAAATAAAAGGAAACAGAGTACAGAGTAAGTAAAGAAAATGATGCAGCAATACAAAAATCAAGGAAAGCAAAATTTGATTTGTGTTAAAGACAAAAATTACTCGATAAAGTAAAAAGAAAGAAATTAATCAAATAAATAAACACAAAAATTTTAAAAGGAGACAAACCACCAAATACCAGAGAAATAAGCATGATCATTTGAAAACCTGATGAGTAACTACTTGTTAACAAATTTTATAATCTAGAATAAATAAAAAATTACCAGAAATATACACCTAACCATTACTGAGTTTTAAACAAATAGAAAACTCAAATAGATAATTAGTGAAAAATGTAATGTGATTCTTCCTTTGAAAAAAAAACCTCAGTTCAGACACATTTGCTACTGAATTCAATTCAATATTTAAAGAAAAATAATATCTTTTTTAAATTACTCCAAAAAAGAGAAAGAGGATTCTGCCAATTGTTTTTCAATGTCAGTTTTACTCTGATAGCTAGAGAGTTACACAACATAGAAAGCTATAGACCAATGTACCCTGTGAATGATACTATAAGAATCCTAAACAAAGAAAAACAGTTCAAAAAAAAAAACATTAAAAGAATTATTCAACATGGTCAATCAGACTCATGCTCAGGATGAAAGAAACCTCAACATACATAAATCAATAAATGCTATTCATGAAAGAATATAATAACAGCTACACAAAAACAAGCATCTCAACACGTAGAAATTGCAAGTGGGAAAATTCAACATGTCTCATTGATAATCACAGAAAACAAGTGACTTTAGAAGGAATTCATCTCAACAAATTCAAGGTTATCTGCAGCACTAACATCATACTGAATAAAGAAAATGCAATTTTTTTATCTAAATCCTGGGAGAGCACACAGAGGCACAGCTTTAGGTTCTGTTTTGTTTTGCTTTGTTTTTGTGAAATAGTCCTGGAAGTCCTAGCCAGAGAAAACAGGCAAGAGAAAGAAAGAAAAAAAATTATATATATATATATATATATATATATATATATATATATATATATATATGAATTTGTGTGTATGCATAGTATATATGTATATATATTATATACATATAGTATTGGTTTGGGTTCTGAGAGAAACAGTATTAATAAAAATTCCATATATACAAAATAGATAGGTAAATGGATAAAGAAATACATAGAGATTTATTAGTTCTATTTACAAGTTTGGATAAAGTAAAAAAAAAATGGCTGCCTGAAGGTGCAAAAGCTAGAAGATCCAGTTGCTGCTCAGACCTGTGAGATATAAGGACACCCGTGGGAGCCTGCAAGACAGCTGGTAGGAGTCTGTGCCATGGACGGATGTTCCAAGGCATTGCAAGACCTGAAGACAGGGGCGGATCTCTAATGGAGGTCAGCAACGCAAAGAAGGAAAGTGTGAATGTCTGGCAGTGATGGCTAAGGCTGGAGCTCTCCCAGAAGAAGATGCAGTTAACTATCTTCTTTCTTTTTACTTAGTTCAAACTGTCATTCTATCCTTTGGCCTCCCACTCTCAGGGCAGGTGTTCTCTCATCCACTGGCCACAAGTCAATCGTACACACAGATAGCTCTGCTCTAATACTTTTCTCATGCCATCACATACAAGTAATCCCTCGCAAGTCACATATTTATACAGTCACTATCTTTAATAGTTTGCTAGGTTTAAAAATACTGCTGAAATTAAGAAATGAATTCATAAAATTTATAGTACACAAAAATCCATTCAAAATTCAGCAACACTCCTATAAGTCAATAACCAGTGATCTGAAATAGAAATCAAAAAGCAGTAGAGAGATCTCTCAAAAGACTAGAAATAAATATCCCCTTCAATCCAGTGACACCACTCCTGGGAATATACCCAAAAGAAGCCAAAATAACACATAACAGAGATATATGTATACCCATGTTCATAGCAGCACAACTAACAATAGCTAGAATATGGAAGTCACCAAAATACCCATCAACAGACCAGTGGATACACAAACTGTGGTATTTATGCACAATGGAATACTATGCATCTATAAAGTCCAACAGCATGGAGGCTTTTGCAGGCAAGTGGAAGAAACTTGAGAACATCATGCTCAGTGAAGAGAGTCAGAAGCAGAAGATGAAACATCGAATGGTCTCTCTGATCTGAGAAACCCAGATCAGAACTATCTCACGGAACTTAAAATGAAAAACAAAGTGAAGCAGGAGGTAGGGCGGGGAGGAAGAGAGTGGGGGGGAGGGGGAGGGACAAAAGGATAGTGGGAAAGCCCTTGTCACCTTGACACGATATGTATGTGCACAAAATGCTCAACTTCATTGTAAACCTTAAATTTTGCTCTTATATGTATCAATAAAATAGGAAAAAAAGAAACAATGACTACAAAAATTACAATAAAATAAAATTAAGCAAAGAGATAAAATATCACTGCCATCAAAATTATACAACATTGAAAAAAGAACCAGGGAAGGCAAACACAAAAAGAAGGAAAAAAAAATAGGAAAATATCCCGAGTTGAAGGATTGGCATAATAAACACTGTTAAAATGTTCTTACTATCCAAAGATCCAAAGAGATGTCTAGTAGGCAGGCATTCCCGTTTTTTATTTTTTATTTTATTTTTCCCCAAGCCAAAAAAAGTGAAGAAATATTGTCTTAGGGTCAAATGCACAAGAAACAAAACTTGCTTCAATTTTTGGCATAACCCTTTTAAAAATAGAGCAAGCAGCCTGTGGGCTGTAGGTGACACATGGCTTGTCCCATGGATCCACTACAGTCCCCAAAGAATACTAATGATATTCTTTCTCAGTGCTGAAGAACATTCAGCCTGCAAGTGTATGCCTAACCTGGCCTAGGCAATTGTTACATGAGAGGTGAGTTAATTAAATCCTTTACCAGAATATTTAGAATATATGTAGAATAAGTTGGTGTAAAGATAGTAAGGTTAAATTTAATAATTTCTTAGGGAGCTACATTGTTGAGAAAATAAAAAGCTTCCCAATTTCTCCAGCCAGTAGTATATTTTTGTTTTCCCACAGTATTTTAGCATTCTAGTGGTATTAGATTTAGTCTATTGTAAAAATTGATTTGTTCCAGAATCTTAGCATTCGGGAGGCTGAGGAAGGAGGATTACCATGAGTTCAAACATGCACTACAGAGCAAGACCCTGCAGATAGATATGGATGTGTGTGTTATTTTTTATTTCAACTTGTTTTAAGTTTCTTAAAGTCATCTACATAAATAATCTGTAATAAGATTTTGTATGTTTAATGTAAACAATTTGATTCTCAAATATGAAGAATAAATTTTGATCATCTATCTTCATTTATTCATAAACTTAATAATCAGCTACTAACAATTTTTGAATTTTTACTTTTAGTTGCTGATACATTGAGTGCAAAATAAAGGCTTTTTCAATGAGTTCAAAATTGGTGGTGGATAATTTAATTTGTAGATAAGTTACCTCTCTTAAGTCATTAAACAGCCCTCTACTTGGAAAGAATAAGTATGATTGAAGAATTTCTCTTGGAGGTCAAGGGCTCTGGTCTAATGGAGACTTTTGTCTGCCAGATGTCAGAAAACGTTCCATTTCACTTAGAGACTAGACTCATGGTATCCGTAAAACCCTACAGAGTATACACATTGTGAATAATAAATGGAGAAAGTCAGCAGGATTGCAGAATTGAGGACTAAGGCTCCTGCATACTACTCTTTTGTGTCATTATAATCAGTGTTCCAGGGACAAAGTTGAAGCTTAATAATGCAGGTGTTTTCTGTTAGTTTTTGTGTATATATTTATATCTCTCATTTGTGGTCCTTGAAACTATGATCATGTGTAAAGTATAATAATATTTTGAATGAATAAAGTAAAAATACTTTGCAAATCAAGAAAGACCATGAAAATAAAACTCATGGGTTTTAAAGACCAAGAAATTCATTAATCTGAAAGTTTAATTGTCGAATGTTCTCCAAAGCATCCTGCATTTGGAAATTTGTGCTCCTGGGAAATAGAGCCTTGCATTAAGGGGCAGATGCTTTGGGTTTGACCTGGAAAAATTGTGTCACCCTGTTGGTGTTGGGGGTGTCCAGGAGAGAGCTTTCGGGTGTGTGTTGCTGACTTGCGGGCCGGGAAGTGAGGGAGGGGGGCCCAACTGACAAGTTGGATTAAGTAGAGAAAGGAAGAAGAGTCATTGTTACAGCGTGTTCCTGGGAAAGCTCTAGTCTAGCCTGTCTGCAGACTTCATTTTGCTCTGGCTTCTCTTGGCTTCGGTTGAGCATATCTCCAGCCTCTCCCCAATGGACCGTGTGTGAGAGACCTTCTGAAACTGTGAGCTAAGTGAATCTTCTCTCCTTCAAGTTGTGAATGTTGGGTACTTTGTCACAGAAACAAGAAAGTAACTAAGACAGAGTTCACCTTTTCAAATCTATTCCAAGATCTGTAATTTCTTTAAGAATTATTTAGTTGATTATTGTGTTCTAGACCTCATTTTAGGTCAAAGTTGCTTACAAGGAATAACAAAATAAGGTCAGTGTTGCTACTGCATTACTTGATGGCTATGGATAATAATTATGTACTGTACATTTCAAAAAGAAATGATTTTGAAGATTTTTACCACAAAGAATGATAAATGTTTAAGGAGATAATCATATTTAAGCTTACTTGAACATTAGATATTGTACATTTGCATTGAATGATACATCATAAACTATTATTAGTTATTGTGATTTGGATGTGGAGTGTACCCCAAAAGCCTCATGTATTTGAAACCCTGTGATGTTGGGAAGTGGAGTCTGGCGTGGAGGAACAGGTGCTCGAGGTTTTACCTGGAGGGATTGCGTCGATTTTTTAAGATTGGGGGTTTCCCAAGGTTGAGCTTTCTAGTTTGTGCTGTTGACTTGTGGGCCAGAAATTGAGAGAAGGGTGACTGATACCAGGTGAGGGTGTCCCAACTGGCACCTTGAACTAAGAAAGGAAGAAGAAACATTGTTGCAGCTTCTTCCTGGGAGGTATTGGCTTTGTATGAATCTTCAGACATCAACTGACTTCTATTTACTTGACTTCTGTCCATAATGCCCTGAAGCAGCTCACCAGTCTCTGCCATGTGCTTGCACTGTTGATGGCTCCCCATGCATGGGCTATGTGTGACCTTCTGAACCTGTGAACCAAATGAATCTTTCCTTCCTTAAATTGTGAAGGTCAGATATTGTGTCACAGCAATGAGAAGGAACTAAGACATTAATATTCTGTAAAGAAATGCAATTTTTATCAGTCATTTTTAAAATGAAATTCAAATTATGTAAAGTCATATTTGGCATTGTGACTTCTTATCCTATTACTTTTGGAATTGTCCAAAATGCCTTGAAGTATAATTCTTTCATTGTGATTTATCTTGCAACAAAACATGTTTCATAAATATATTTAATATCTCTATTTCATCTTCATCTTAAATATTGATTACATTTGTGGCATATGGCAAATAATTTCATGAACAAAATATTAATCAAGTTATTTTGGAATGAATTAGTTAAGTAAAAATTTGTCCACATAAGTATTTGAAGAAAATAGTCATTACAAGTTTCTTTATAATAGCAAAAATTGGTGAGTAACCCAACTTTCTTTGTACAGCATCAGGATAAATCTAAGAACGAAACAAATATAAGCACAAAACTATTAATACATACAACATTACTAAATCTCAAGTGTATTATGCTAGGTAAAAGAAGATGGCTACATTACTTCATATTCTATAATTGCATTTTTTAATAATGGTGGCAGATATATGGTTGGCAGCAGCTGTGGGATGAAACCATGCAACTTTTTATAAAGAGAACTTGGGATGCAGATGAATGAAACTTAGATTCCATGGAAAAGAAAAGAATGAAATTCAAGCAGACATTTGCTGTAGAATTAACCATTACTTTTCTTACACAATATATGCTTACGATAAACAAGGTGCATCACTAAAGAGTGTGTCTAGTGACTGTAAGTCACAAATAAAATAAGGCAGTATGGATAATGCTGAAATATGTCTCCAGACAACATATTATGGTAATTTGTAAAGATCCAACGAAATTCTATTGTTACCACAGGCAAAGACAAAAGATAATGTGGAAGAAATTGTTTATATCACCTCCTGGCATTAGTTGCCTCAGACAATTTACTGAATAGTAAGAGTTCTGCAGCTCTCTAACAGTCATCCACAGATTCCAGTGGAACCATGAGATCTATAAATTGGTCCATGAGCTCAAAACTATCTTTATGCCACATAAATCAGTATTATCATTGTAAGCTTTACACATTTTTTTACAGTGAATTATTTCCAAAATGGTTTTCCAAGATGGATCGTTGTTCTGAAGGGTACTGTTTGAGCAATTTAGATTTTAAAACTTCAGAGGGATTAACTATTAAATAAAATAATTTTCAAAATAAATGTAAGAAAATGAATCAAAAGGCCAGATTTGAGGATTGTTATGCAGCTTATTTGATCTGTCTGAATTTTATAGGAATGGGTCTGCAATGACTCTTTTCCAACAGTGTAAAACAATAGAATTTGTTTCTATGTTCAAGCTGTGAGCACTAATGCAAAAACAGCAATATATTTTACATGGGGAGCTCATGTGATTAAAAAATAGAATTTAGCCAACTGTCCCTTCACACTTTTGTGAAGGACACATATGAAAAAAAAGCCAAATTTTCTGTCCTTCCACTCAAAAATGTAACATTACTCTAAAAAAGCATTCCAGGGCCTATGGATGACACAGATGGAACACCACCACCACCAAATACAAATCTTTATTTTAGTCTGTTCATGAGAGCTCTGGCCCCATCAGAGAAGGCATGTAGGCAATAGGCAATTTTCTTATTATGTGTACTATATACACTAGCACAGATAAAAAGGAAATAACAAAACTAATAAAAATGTATCAATAAAAGAAAGCAAAACAAAAGCAAAAGAATTTCTGAAGTGCAGTAAATATAGCAAAAAAAGCTGATGTGATCTGACTGTAATCTCACTACTGGGGACATATTTTTTTTTATGAGACAGTCTGAAAGCTCCTATAAGCTCAGTGATCTACCAACACACACCGTGTCAATACATCTGGGGTCTCTTGCATTCTGTGAAGTAACTCATGACCTGGTACATTTGTACTGAATAATTGATTAACCTGCAGCCTAAACCTTATATATGACCGTTTATTTTCCAAGTCAAGAAATATGAAGTAACCACATCTGTCAATGTATGTATCAAACAGGAGAGGCTCTGATATGCCAAAAAACCTTCCACAGTCTCAATGGCTTAAAAAAACAACAATTATGTCTTATTTAAGATCAAGTTTTACCAGGAATCTGCTGGGTTTCCATACTTGTAGACATGGAGAGATTGCAAATGATAATCCAACTCCAGGCTCAACAAAATTACATGGATATATACAAATAACACACTTCACCCATGTTTAATAGATATATGCACAGATAACTTCAGAGGCAGTAGATGGCGACCCTATACCTAGAAGAAGAAATGATCATGAAATGCTCTGAATAACATTTTCAACTATGATATTTTACTTTATTAAAATACTAAATGACAAAAAATGTTAGATTTATTTCCATTAAAAAAAGAGGTTACACCAACTTCTTCATATAGTCTTGGGGGAAGGTTCTTCTTTATGGTCTTTGGGACTGGTTTTATAATTGTCTCTCAGAACATCTCTTGCCTTAGGTCTAGAAGACACCTATGAGATCTTCAGTTTCCTTACTAATAATACTTTGCATATTCTTAAAGAATTTTTTCCTCTGCCTCATATTTGCTTGATTCTACAAAGTTTGTGTATTTAATTTACAGAATTAAAGAATTTCATGATTAATATTATTGATCAACTTGAGATATATTAAATTGTTTACAAAATTTAATATCACATAATTTTATTTCAAACACATATGCATGCATAGCAAACTTCATTAAAATAAAACAAAAACAGCAATAATAACCACAAGCCTGTAAACAGAATCTGCTTTAACAAGGCCACATTATCTGTATTTTGAATGTTTATTTGCATATTAGACCCTTGAAATTTAAAGACAAGCAGATAAGAACTGTAAAATAGAGGTAGAAATGTCCTGAAAATATGTCATAGTCAGGACAGCATCTACGATGTATTGCACAAAATATTTGCCAGCAAAAAGCACTTCAATCTCTGCAGGATTCTCTACACTTGAAAGAGCAGATGTTCATTGTGTTTGATGAGCTACTAAACCACTATCTGCTCTGAAAACAAAACAACCAGGAACAAAGTGACATTGACATGTGACAAAAGCAGCCACTTTGCAGCAATTTTATATTCAGCTGTTCTACCTTTCAGGGACATTATAAATTGTTCTATTATCAAAATATGAAAAATGTGTTCACTTTGCTCCATTTTAAATTATGAATTTTCTTAATTCACACCCCCAAGATGGAAGACGCCATGCTGTAATTCAGGAAAAATAGAATTTTGTTTATGATGGCAGAAGTAAAATGTAAAAACTACTGCATTCACCGTTTGTCTTAGAAAGTATAGGTTTTGTAATGACAAAGTAGTTAAAATTAATACCGTCCTCCATGTCCCCTTGCCTCTCAGATTCATTTACTACTACCAGTTTTGCCTGTATCTTTATACACAGTTATGCATATTTAAAGCCTGTCTGTGTGCAAAGTTCATATGGCTGCATATAGTAAGGGGGGGGGGGAATGTGTGTGTGTGTGTGTGTGTGTGTGTGCGTATGTATGTAGTGTTATGTTGTGAAAGGAGTGCTATGTTGTACTTGTGTATATGTTGTATTATTTCTCAGACATAGAGACCTTTCATCTTTTTTAAAGTTTGATACTAAGGTAACATTAAAACAATATATTTAGATGTAATTAGATCAACTCTTAAAACATAAAAATAATTTAATTCCTTCATGTCTCCTAGTACTCCAGCCAACTCAGTATGATTGAGAAGCCTTGTGACCAAGCAATTAGAGATCAACACTGGGCTAGGAGCAAACCTTCAGAGCTTAATCCAATGTCTTGAGCAACCAATAAATCAGATATGTCTAAAGTACTTGTTAAATATTAGCACCATTGTATTGGATGCAATAAGACAGAACTTTTCATTTCCCAAGGCCCAGGTATAACATCTGATTATGGCCTCATAAACAGCATCACCTAGTGAAAAATGGAGGGCATCTGTGTTTATTTCGTAGTTATTTTCTTTTTATTACAAAGTCACTGGGCTCCAAATGATGACCTAATCCACCTCACCTCCCAAAGGCCTACTGTCAAACGTGGAAGTCAGATTAAATTCCTTCCCACTCAATACCTCAAAAATGGGGATTAATTCCAATATGAGTTTCAGGGGAGACAATCCATATCCAAATCTTAGTAAAACTTCAATGAGTCAATTAAGATTCAATAAGGTTAAACATTATAAGGTTAAACCCTGATCCAATAAGATCCGTATCCTTGTAAAGAAAGACACCAGAGACACCAGCCTTTCTCTTCTTTCTCCCTGGACACATTGAGGAAAGGTTCACTGTGGGTACAGCCAATGCTAGTCTTCTGACAGCCAAGAAGGAAGACTCTACCAACAGGTGTATTAAATGCTATCTTGATGTAAAACTTCTTTTCTGAGGTGTAAGAAAATAGATTTCTTACAGATACCTTTTCTAAGATACCATGCTCTGATATAACTAGGTCTGTTCTTAATACATGAAAATAATCTGGTAGTCAAAGCCAACAAAATCAGCTAGCTACATCACCTCTCAGGTATTATATTTGCATTTATTTTAATCTCATCAATTACACATACCACTTTTTTCTAAGAAGTTTCACGATATGACACTTTGCATTGTGCTTTTTTCCAAATGTCTCTTTCTTGGTATTGGAATGGTTTTATCTTTGATTTGTATCCAAAACATTTCATGTACTTATATTTTTACACAATTTTTTCTTCCTATCATATAATTATGTTGGTTCATTTCTTGAACAATCTAATCAAGTGAGATGTTTTACCAATAGGAAAGGCAATCACCTGATCAATCTAAGTGTTGCTTCAAGGCTGAAATTCAAAAGCCTTTGTTGCTTACATATTTTTATGATGTTATCTACTACAAAAATTAAGATGCAGTTGACTTTCCAACTGAAATTCCCGATTTACTATATGTGGCTTGAAATAGAAATATTTTATCAATTTCCTTACTTTTTTGTAATGTGTATTGGAATCCAATCAATTATGACGAATGCTCAACATTACAGTTTATTTTATCATATCTTCTCCAGAAACTATAAGTTAATTGAGCATATTCTGTTTTCTATGTTAGATCTGTTAAGAGAATTTTACAGAATGTTTTGTCATTATGCAGTATGGAAGATTAACCTTCTGTGATGGTTTGCCTCAGTATCACCCAAAAGTCTCTCAGTAGTTGTATGATCCTCTGGACAGTGGTTTTGGGAGATGCTGTGCACCTTTGGGGTGGACCGAGTAGGAAGTCCCTAAGCCGTTGAGGGCATCACCCGCAAAGGGGACTCAGAGAACCCAGTCTTTCTTGTCTGTCTCTCTGCTGCCGTCCCACTCCGACCTCACTCCCATCACCATGTTCTGCCCAAACCAGAGATCCAAATCCAAGAAGCTGATGAATTTTGGACTTGAAACTCCAGAGAAATGATCCAAAACATACTGATTTTGACTTCACAAGTAGCCTGTGTTGGCCATTTTTTTAAAATAGTAAATCTAAATCTAATATATTTTCATTATTAGTTTTCTAATTGGCCATCATATCACCTTCAAATAAAATCATACGTTTTAAGCTTCTGTCCTATCGAACTCACTTTCACTGGCAATGCAACTCTTCCAATTAGTCAGGATAGAATAAGGTAGGAAAAGAACAGGCTAGGCTATGCTGTGGCAACAACACCACAATTTCATTGGCTTGAAAGAGCACAAGTGTTTGTTTTCATGGCTTGTATGATGTGAGCAGGCAGAGATTTATGCACCCCCCAGAAGTAAAATTTACTTTTCTACCATTTTATTCTGGTTTTATCATTCTAAACTGATTTTTATCAATGAAATAGACAGAAATGTAAGGCAAGTACAGACTTGAGACCATTAGCACATCAAATCTCACCCCTGTGTGCTATAATTGAAATTATGAAAGAGTTCTATTAGGACCATGATATTCCACAAAGACATGAGAGGTCATGAAAAAAGAGAAATTATTCACTCTTGTTATTTGCTAACTCCCTGAGTTATGAGGAAACAGTTTCATTTTAGGTCACCGACTTGATCACTCTGTTGTCCATATGTACATGATAGCATTTGTTAGAAATCATCTTAGTCCTCTCAGATGTGGGGAACTATCAGTTACTAAGAGGATCACAAAGTCAAGAAATAATTTATAAGTCAGTAAGTTCATTTAGTCAAAAAGGTGTGACTTTTTAAAGTTGTAGGGCTTTTTTTCCTGCTATTGTAAAATCTGACAAAAAAAAATTGGAAGTGGAGAAATGCTGTACCAATTTCCTAAAGCATTTAAGATTAGTTTGAGTATAGAGACTCCTGTTTGGGAAAACAATGAAAAATCTCTTTGGGAGCTTTAAAAAGTGCCAAGTAAACTGTGATATCAAGCTCGAAAGTGGCAAACTATATATGTTGACCAAAATTTGCAAAACTATGACCTTGGGTAACAGCATAAAGAAAGGTACCTTAAAAACTTGTGAATTTGGCTAAGTAGATAGTTACAGTGTGATGCAGTGTATTCACAAATATATATGTCTTTGAATCATTATTATCAAATTCCTCAGTCTCAGTAATGTAGGTGCTAGGGACCAGAGTACCTTTTCTGGATCACCTCCTTCTGACTCATCCCCTACCGGTTCCCACCTCCTGGTGGCACGTTCAGCTTCTGAGCTCATCAGTGGACTGACCTACTGACGAGTCCTTCCACAATCCAGTCACGTTCCAAGCACATGATACTTCTAAGAAGTTGAACAATGTAGAGTGCATGAGCAGGTCACAACACTCTGATTGGTAGAAAATGTAGAGATGCTGCCACACAGCAAGGGTACGAGGGACACCGACAACATGACAACTTTCCCTCCAGCCTCTGCTGGGTAGTGGATGAATACCACTCTGAAAGGTCCCTGGCATGGCTACGTCCAGTGTCTTTCTCCCCGTCCCCTTGTAGGTCCCAGGATGTTAACAGTGTTCCACTATGGTTAGCCCAAGAGGATTGCTGACCCAAGAGTGCTTCACAAATCTGGATTGTACGTGTCTTTCCAATTTTCATTTAAAAAATGAAACACATCAAATAAAATATTACTATTGTCATTAATTCTAAACATAATTGGAAATGTCTAAAGGCTACGGTTTACTTTTACAGGTCTAAGTTCGTTAACATTTTTGTTTGTGTTTTGTGTTGTAGTGACAGATTTTCAGATGTCAGATACTGTCTACTTTTCCTGTAACTGAAAGTAAAAGAAAAAAAAAAAAACAAGAGATACTTTCTATTATCATTGCAATGACTGTTTCAGTGAAACGTTGGCAGAACTTGTAAATTTTAATTCTGAGTGCCTGATTTTTAATAATTAACACACAGAAAACACGCTGCCTATAGTACCTAAACTAGATTACACAAGAAGTAAAGTGCAAGATTGCTGGAGTGACACAAAGAACATGGGCATGGCCTGCTTTTATTTCGGGACAACTGTTGCAAACTTCAACAGAAGTAAAAATCAGATACAGAAATGAAGAAAGCATTTATTTGTATAAAAAACAATAGGGCAGCTAAGAAACTAAAGTAAACAAAAACATCAGAAGATTAATTTTCTCTCAGGGGATAAAATGCATCTTGGCTGAGTTACACTTTACGCATATAGAATGTATGTGTCTACAGAGGCATAAACAGAATGAATGTGACCGTGTGCTCTAGAATAATATTGAAAATAATTTTTCTTTTGTTAACTTCACAATTTAAACTGAATATACTGAACTAAATTGTTACTTTGAATTTAATGTAGGATCGGTCATTTTAAAAGAAATTTATGTTTCTTCTGAGTATAGTTAGAATTCTAACCACACGTAAATAATAAAATTTCAGTGAAAATAAAGATGGAAACCGAAAGTTCCAATTAGGCTTTGTAAGCATGGGCAAGTAACAAAAGACTGCGGAAGATGTTGCCTAGAAAACAAGGGTAGCAGGAAGACTGTGGATCCGATGATGTCAGCTGATTCTTGTGCCTTTTAATATTTGAGGCAAATAATTGTTTGGGAAACTGGAAATTACAAGAATTTCAATAAGATAATTGATACAAATACTAAGCATACCAGTCAATACAGGCTACAACCAACTAAGATGCATTTACTTGGCTTTATTACCAAATACAATTATGTTTTTATTTACTATATTCACTATTTTGTAGCATACAATTTGGATTATTTTGCCAATATTATTTGGCAATCCTATTTTGTTGTGAAGTGTCATGAAGAAAAATTTATTAGAAATTTTTCAAAAAAGAAATACTACTGGAAAGTATTGATTTCTGCTGAAAGCCATCATTAAATTTGATACAGATATCAAGAAAACACTTGATAAAACTGTATATATATAATTTAAAATATACTTTTATTACAAAATTGCATAATTTGAACATGAAGAAATACAATTATTGAATTTGAGAATAAATTTAAATTCATATAATGTCAATGTTAATATTTTGTGCTCAAAGTTGACATGTCCAAATTTGCCGTGTTCAATCACCTCCTCAGTCTAGACACTGTTTCACATGATCATCTCACTGAAGTTTGTGGTATTAGATCTTTCTTACAGTCTGAATGATCCAAGGTTACTATTTCTGTTTCAGAAGCCTCACTCTAGCTTCAGACTTGAATATTCAATTGAGTACTTAGAAGCTCTACTCAACTTTCTAACATGGATCCAAACACAATTGTGCAAATCTGGCCTCTTGAATTTTTCAATTTCCCAAAGTACTGCAAGCTCAACGTACAAAATTTGAGAGGAAATCCATTCCTTCATTTGACCATTCTCAAAGATTTTTGGAAGTACCTGTGACTTTTGCCATATGTCACATTCAATTCATCAGAAAATCCCGTCAGCCTTGCTTTGAAGGAAAGCGTATCCAGAATCTGACCATGTTCCTTGAGCATCGCCATCAGGATGCTCTGTGGCCAGAACCACGCAGCATCTGCCTAATGTTCGTCTCTTGAACAACCACATGCTTTTCCACCCCAGACTGTGAGCTTTTTACATCTGTTCTCTCTGCCATTGATTCTGTCTTTCCCCATAGAGCTGGCTAAAAGCCACAAACAGCAGCCGTGTGACAGTCTAAACATCAGCCTGCCTTACCAGATTTAGCAGTCCATTGCCCTTAATCTCAGTTTCAGGCAGAGGCTCTGAGCAACGAAAAGTGCTAACAAACTTTTTGCCAGCATATAGCACATGTGGTTTTTAGGCCACTTGCAGATACAGTCCCCCTTTTCATCTGACACTTCTTGAGCCTGGGCTTTCCAATTCACACTTATGTAAGACCAGTATTCTGGTCATCTGAGCTCCATCCAGAACCTCCCATCAAGCTCAGCTCAGAGCACTCTAAGGCTTCTCCAGCTGGCACGCTCAAACATTTCTAAATTTCTGCCACAAACCAGTTCCAAAGCCTTCCAAGCCACATTATCAGGCAAAGTACAGCAATATCCCCACTTCTCTGGTACCAGTTTCTATCTTAGCTACTTTATCATTGCTGTGACTCAATACCTGACATTCACAAATTTAGGGGATGAAAGGTTTATTTTTTGCTCACAGTTTCAGAAGGTCACAGTCCACTCAGGGATGGCCAGCAACAGTGCAAGTACAAGGCGGAGGCAGAGGTGGAGTCAGCTCGTCAACACTACGAACAGCTAGCCAAGTCAAGGCAAAGTTGAGTCTAGTCTTTCAAGGAAGGCAGGAAGCAGCTGATATATTTTTCCAGGGTGAATTCCAGTGACCAGCCCCTGCTGGATCCAGAAGTGGAAGGTGTGGTAAGCCCCCACTATATGCTTGTAATCCAATTTATATGCTTATAATCCAATTTACTATACAGTACTAAATCAACACCATAAAACAGCAACAAAACAATAAGGAATGGAGAAAGCTTGTCTGCAATGTAGCATTCCATGATAATCAAGTTTAGGTCATACGATATTTTTAATGAGTTGTTTTTTTCACTTTCTACAAACATGTTTACATTTTTTATGAGTTGAACTTTGTCTTGAATTGTAATTTGAATGTTTTCAAAGGACAATGACCAATAACTAATTTCATATTGCTGAAGAGGTCAAGTTTGGAGATTTAACATGGTGGCTTATTGTTTTAACCAACAAATATCTGACTCCTACTGAGGAGACCACAGGAGTCGCACAACCGGGTCTCAGCAAAATGTTAATGTCTCAGCAAGAACTGATCTCTAATTTACAGAAAAGAAACCTGAGTGAAGTTGTTTTGACAGAGTTATTAAAGTCTTTTTATTCCAAAGCCAAGAGTACTAACATCTGAGATTTTATTGAACATCCGGAGATCATTTGAAAGATGCAATTATAATAAATTCATGTCAGGAAATGAATCTTAGCTACGATCATCTCAAATTAATTCATCACTGTCACCAACTGTACCAGTTACTGTTTCTGGGTGGTATGTGAGTTTAATGAGCCAACATTTTTTTTCTGCTTATATTTTACAAATAAATCTATCAATGCTTGTCTATGCTAAAAAATTAGTTCTGCTTGAAAATTACATCATATTTCTGTGTCAGTGAAAGAGCTACTAACTGTAGTATATGTGCAATTGAAGGCAATACTGGTTCTCTGTCAAAATAATTTAAACCATGGTACTTTGTTAGACAAAAAGTGTTTGTAGCTTTGCATTGGGAAATGGATTAGAGGCAACGTTGAACTAAAAAAAAAAAAAAAACAAAAAAAAAACAAAAAAAAAACAAAAACTTTTCTAGTAGTTATAGACGAGATGAGACACATGTACAGATAGAATTATTTTTCAAATTACATGGTTCTTTAAATATATTTAGTACATGTCTCATGAAACAAAGAGGAAGAGGTGAATTAAGTTACCACATTTGTGACTGTGGGCAAGAAACACAATATCTTAATTCTTGATACACAATGTTCAATCACATGTCCCCGTGCCTTTCTGGTAATGACATAGTTGCCAATATGAGAACTGAGACCCAGGAAATGGGGTCTGCTGTTAGAAAGTGCCACCAGCGCAGGGACAGACACAGAGACAAGTGTCCTGGCTAATGGGTGCAGCTTGCCAATTTCATAGTTCCACAGCCAGGAGTTTTGCGAGTTTCTTGAGCATAGAACTGCCAGGGCCAAAATGGGTGTCAACAGTGGGTGACAGAATTAAGACCTCATGAATAATTAGTGCTTGGTATGTCTCATGTATATTTAATAGTCCTGTTATTCAGCACCTCTGGAGCCTTATGAATAATTGATGTCTCATGAATAATCTGCTCCCCATGCTACCAGCCCTCCCTCTGCCCTCTCACACATGTTCCACTTGCCAAAGTCTTCGCTATGCTTAACACAGCTTGCGGTTTCATACAGTTTTTCCTTGCCGAAATCAAACAGGCTCAGATAAACAAATCTGTGCTATAATACTGTCCTTCGGCTATCAAACTCTGAACTGTTTTAAACCTTCTGAAATAATGAAAACTTTAAATTCATGGAAAAGAGAGTATATGTATAGAAATGTTTCCATGGGGGTGGAGAGTGGGGAGTTTGGTTCTGTAGAAGGTAGATAAATATTAAAAAGAGAATTATATTTGAGGAACTGAATTAAGTGTGGAATCTTTAAAATCTGAAAATCTGGAATTTACAAGGCATATACTTATGGAAGAAAATTTGAAATGTAGTTTGAAAAAATATGTTGATAAATTTTAAACTGCACATATTTCAAAGCCATTATTTTAAGCAGCTGAATTACTGGGAATATTAAATTATTTTATAAAATCAAATGTAAGAACACAACATCAAAACATTGATACATTATTCCTTGAAATAAAGATCCATATTATTAATATAGCTATATTCTCTGTTTTTGCTGAAAACAAGATTCAGATAATTGAAGTGGGCACTCTCTTCACCTAAAAAATTTATTCTGTAATGATTAAAAGCTGAAAGTAATATATGTATACAATTTGCATTACTATAGATATTAAACCATTTTATTATGTGCAGATCACTTTACCTGGTATCGTTGTGAAGCTTGGCACAGTCATTGTGCACAGTACGTTACCCTGGAAGGTCCATTTGGTAAAATGTGACATTTTTAGATTATGAATCGGTGTTTGGATTTGCGCGCATGGCTTGCTGGCGACAATGGAAGCAATGGCGGAAGCGTATCCTCTTTATCTGCCTCCCAGCTGGAAGGGAGCGAATGACGATGCACCTGCTTGGAGAAGGCAATGGCATAGAAAGTTCATTTTCAATTATTAAAATAATATAAAAACTAAGCTCTGTATCTTAAATAGTACAGAGCCATTTGATTGTCTTCCCCATTTTATTGATATATATATAAGTGCAAACTTTAAGGTTTACAATGAAGTTGAGCATTTTGTGCACATACGTATCTTGTCAAGGTGACAAGGACTTTCCCGCTCTCCTTTTGTCCCTCCCCCTACCCACCCCTCCCATTTATTTTTAATGCTGTATTTTGCTACTTTTTCTTTGATGTTAGTTATGTTTTCTTAAAGGATTTTGCTTTGACATACTCATGCAATCTTTTTGTGTGTGTGGAACAACTTTATCAGTTATAAAAATACTTTTTTGGAATCCTTAAGCTTTTAAAAAATATTAGAATCACATCATCTGCAAACAGATCTAATTTGCCTTTTTTATTACTTTGCCTGTTAATTTTAGTCTGCACTAAATAATCTAGCTGATACTTCTAATAGGACCGTGAATATAATTGGTGAGAGTGTGAGTTGGCACATATATATGTGTGTGTGTGTGTGTGTGTGTGTGTGTGTGTGTGTGTGTGTGTGTATACATATGAGATGTGTACTTTTGATGAAATACATATCTCTACCACTTCTATAAGACAAGATTCTTCGTAAGTGGCTTTCTCCTCACCAAAGGTCTGAGGATGGATGCTGGTCTGCAATGGATTGCCAAACTTCTTTTCTGCTAGGTACTATAGAGCAATAGCCCTGTAATTAATGAACTAGTACACACTGTGAACTTATGAGAAAGAATCCCTCTTTTCATGGATCAAACAAGAATAGCGACACTATGAATTCAGGCTTGTGAGGTGTAAGCGGCAGTGTGGAAGGGACCCTGTGTGGTTTCTCCAGTAATGTGTGTGGTGGCCCACACAAACTAATGAGGTGTCTTTAGTCACTGTTAATATTGGTTCTGTTTCTTGAATGGGAATCTGGTACTGGCTGCTTAGGTAGCAGGAAGGCCCTGGAAGTACTTCTCTGAATGTTTGTTGGTGTGGGTTTGCTGCTTCTTAATCAATGACATGGGCGGGAATTACAGCACGTGTTTTCACACCCAGTCTTGTCAGCAGTGTGGCCAAGCAAAGTGCAGGAGGCAACCTATGCAGAATTAGTAGGGTCATAGCTGTGTCTTTGCTGCTGTGACTACACCTACCTAGGAGCAGGAACTCACGCACCCTTTAATTCTGCATATCTGGGGACAGAGAAATAATCAGAGGCTTTACTGCATCCTCTGATTCTTTCGCTGCTCTTGTCTGTTTCGGACTGAGTGGGATTGTTGGGTTGCAGCTGGAGAAAGATAAGATTTTATATGTTTAATATGTATGTCTATTTTTAAAGTCCTCATAATTCCTAATTCTCAGTTGCTTATGGAAATCAGTTTATGTTAATTTTGTGCCCTTCTATGGGCCATAGTTCTTTGTTTCTTCAATTTTTCTTGTGCTTAATGATTTGTATATTGAATAGCAAATACAAAATAATAGAGTTGTCTGAACAATAGCATTTTTTTTTCCTCAGAGTACAAACTCCTTTTTAGGAATGGTGACGCAGGCAAGAGTTAATTTTTTCCTCTGTTATTCATAATCAGTTTTCCTGTGTCTTATCAGAAGTGCATAAACTCTTATCTCAGATGCCGATTTAGCCTATATTAACACTGACTCACATACTTTAAAATGTATAGTTTTACTATAATTTCATTGGTGATATATGAAGAGATATAGAATACATATCAACTAAAATAACTTCAAAATATCAGAGAACTAATAGTTTCATAATACAATTTCATGTATACAACATGTTTGGCTTATTTAATCTTAAATGTATGGTTGTAATTAAACACCAAAATCTCCAACACAAACAGAATAACAATTATTCAAGTAGAAAAATATTATAGTAGGATAAAGGATTGTTTGGTGTCAGCACTGCTTTAAAATAACCTTGTTTCTTTCAAAAACTTTTGAATTTGAAGCAGAAGTAATATATCGCTGTGTGTATTGATGTTCACAGAAATATCAAAATCTAAAGATAATTCATTGGGCTGCTCAGAAAATACTCTTGAAAGGGATGTTGAAAAAGAATGTTTAATGAAGTGGAAAATTAAAAAAAGTACAAAGTATAAATCATGCATTTTTAATAAATTGAATTTATGTACCTTGGCAAAATTATAAAGGGGAGAGAATGAAAAACGAGTTTAAAGCTATCAAAGTCAACATGATAAAGCATTATTGTTTTCTTGAAATGGGCTTTATTAGTGTTCAGAAGTAGCAAAGTGTGTTTATTAAAAGCTTCACAAAGAGAAAAATTAGATTACATTAAAGTAATGATATCTGATATTTAGAGTTGGATACAATTCTGCTCATATTTGTATTAAATACTTATTTTCTTGTGATCTCAGTTAACACTAGAATATAACTTTGGCAGCTTAATGTCAAAATTACCTCTTCTCTTTCAAATTCAGAGATGGAGGGGAAAACATCCTCTTCCCAAGTAGGCAGACAGGAGAGACAGAAGAGGAGTTGACTGTTGAATTTTTTTCTGACATAAAATTTAATCATGAAGCAATCTTGAGTACTCTGTAGACAAATGATTATTTACAAATTTAATTTTGTGAAAAATGTGACTATTCCAGTTACATAGTTCTTCATAAATGAAATTTGGAAGTCGGTCACATTCAAATAACTTCTGCATTTTACCAAAATTCATTTTTTGGAAGAAAGTTGTCAGTAATGTTACTTATTAACCCATTAATATCTACAAAGTTCATGATGATAATTATTTTCACATTTACGATACTAATAAACACTCATTTAAAAAATTATTTCTTCTTTTGTCAAAACATGACTGATCTCATTAGCCGTTTGAGAAAGATAGGATCAAGATCTATTGATTCTTCTTCTCCTGTATATGTATGTTTTTTGTTTAATCAAACTCTGCTTAGCTTGGTTATTTCTTGTTTTCCTATGAGCCTTCTTTTCTTTCTTCACCCCTTTTCCTATTCCCTCTTGGTCTCTTACATCGCCCTCCTTCCCTACTGCTAAATGTGTAAGGTTATATTAATGACTCAATACCTTTCTTCTTTTCTCTTATGAAAAACTGAATCTACAAAAATCTCCTTATGCAATGCTTTGGACATGTCGCCTACATTTTGATATGTTGTTTTCCATATTTTTTCTGTACAAAACCTCCATAATTTCTTTTTGCTTTCTTATCCTTTGTTATTTAGAGTTCTATTAACAATCAATATTATCAACTGAACTGAACTGAATAAGTAAACATACAGTAGATGATGAGAATACGTTTCCTTACTATCATGAAAGTATTATGGCAAGAAAAGCTAGAAAGAACCTGTGACATTATTTACACTGATATACATCTATGTGAACTAGTAACATGATATAGATACACAAAAAGTATAATCATGTGAACATTCTCGAGTAATTCCTTAAAATATTTAAAATATTAAAATATATTACACAAACACACACATATGTATATAACACAGCTCTCTTTGAGAGTGCCTAGAAATTCTAAGCTTTTAACATGTCCTAAATCTTGGCTTTTGAAATGAAATACCAGGCAGTTCTATTCTCAAACAAGACAACTTTCTTTAGGCAAATAGCTAATACTCAGAATTTTAGCATATTAAAATAAAAATATTCAGTATAGTGGCAAAAACAACATAATGAAAGTTTTTTTGGAAAATTTACAGAGAAATTTCAGAAGGATATAGGCAAAGTAAACAAATGCTAATGTCAAAAACGGAAAAATTCAGTACTTATAATATGGATGTGTTAGTCTGGGATCTTTCAAAGACAGAATTTACAGATTTTATATCAAAAGGATCTATTAGAAAGGCTTACAAATCCAAGGACAGAGGTGGTCCAAGATGGCTGCTCAGCTGTGAAGTAGATCTCTGGTCTGGGACTGCAGAACAGCCAGTAAGGTGAGAGTCTGCTGTAGATCTCGGGTGAAGACTGAAGCCTAAAAACTCGCTACTGAAGAGCAGCAAGGAGCAGAAAGGCACAAGTTGAGACTGGAGTGAATCTGTGCTGAACATCTGTCGCGTGTAGCAAGTCGGTTTCCACAGACAATCGACAATGGGAGAGCTTTCCCAAAGGAAGAAGTTGTAACCATCTTCCCTCTTCCTCCCTTTTATAGGATTGGAGTTCCAGTTGGCCCTCCCTTGTCTGGATGGGTGCTCTTCTCTCAATGGCCAGCCCACAAATCATTCACACTCTAATTCAGGCCGGTTCTTCATTCCCAGTCTAGGAGTGTTCCATAAATCCTAAATCCCCCAAGTTGACATACTCCCTTCCATGGTCACAACAGGATTCTAATACAAAATAAAATATTAATATACATGAGCTCAAACTGAAATTAATGTTTCAACAAATAAATAAGCAAAGAAATAAATTAGAGGCAAATTCCCCTCACCAAATATTTTTTATTGATGAAGAAGAATGAATCAAAGAGGCACCAAATATTACCAGACACGTAGGAAAAATTGGAGCCATTTGGCAAAAAAACGTGGATGAACGTATGGAACGAAATAAGATTGGGCACTGGCAAAGTGTCCCCCATAATATAGAATGCATTTTAATTAGAAAAGGAAAGAAGCAAAACTGCAAAGGAAAAACTGAGCAGGTACTACTCCTTAACGAATGTACAAATAGTTCACAGCAACTTTATTCTCAGTAGCCAAATACCTGAAGTTAATCCAAATGTCTAGCTCTGTGAAAGCAAGTACAGAGTGTGATATATGAATAAAAGGAAGACTTTTCAATTGTAGACAAATGAACAATGGAATTAGCTAGAATTGCAAATACATTTTAAATGCACGGAGGGAAGAAACTCAGACGCTGTATTCCTCATAGTTTTCTTTTCTGCAGTACTGAAAAGGCGAACAAGGTGCTATACAGAAAATCTGTGGCTTCAGTGATGAGTCAGGTGGGAAGAGAAAGGAAAATGATCACAGATTTTTATGTGGGATTTTGAAATGGTACACATAATCACTTCGTTGATTTGAAGACTAAAAGCCACCCCTCCCTCAGGAGCTTCCTCTTCCGTGGGTCCCCGGGACAATTCTGGCTCAGCAGACCTTGATGAAGTTTCATAAATGCCCAAAGAAGCATGAGGCCTCAGACCAACCCAGATACAATCCCCTTTCCTCCCTGCCAACCTACAGCCTACTGAAATCCTCCTTCCTACCAACCCAGATTCAACGTCCCCATTCCTCCCCAAAGTATTTATTAATATTTGCTCTCCTTCATTCTATTGCTAAAAACTATGGTGCATTGCCTTGGCCCATTAAAGTTACATTTCTGTCTGAACTGGTATCCTAGCATCCTTTTTGCCAAAATCTTGCCTTTTGGTACCAAAACCCAGGAGAGGGGAGCCCAGAGACTGGCTGTGTGCTGGCTTCTATGCTAGGTGAATGAGCCAAGCTAGACTACGCTCCATCTTTTCCTCTCCCTCTCTTTCTGCATGCCAGGATGGGATCGTGGTATTCTTCCCCTACCCACCCAGCTATTCCCAACTCGTCCTCCCCTAGTATTGAATTCTGACCTCATCTGTTTCTCTCATCTCATAGATAAGTCTATATCTCTCTTTGTAGTCTTGATGCTGGTTTTCTCTCATCCTTGGCCTGATAGACTGAGACTTCCTGAATCTAAGGACACGTGACTTCAGGACTGTCACTTTACCTCCTGAGGGGACCATGACTTACAGGGGACTCTCTTGATTCAATCAGTCTTTTCTTTTGAACTGTGATGAGTTATATCTCTTCCATCCCATCCCCTGACAAGCCTCTGGATTGTTTCCTACAAAACCTTGAGGTTTTGGGATTAAAATAATACATCAGATCAAAAAAAAAATTCTTTTCTGTAATGCGACTTGATCACAATATCAGTAACTAATCTCAATGGCTGGAAAATGACATCTTCCACCTCGATGATCTAAGAGACCTGGATGACTGTTGCCACCAAAATGACAAGCGGGAGGAGATTCTGCATTTTCAGGCATTCCTCACTCTCTGCTGTCATCTCTGTTACAATCCTGTTCAGCTAGTATAATACTGTTGGTCAGTTCTGTACTCTCCCAGATCCCAAGCCCAATGTTGACTTGATAGATAAGGGTTCTCCCTATCCCCTACCAAGCAGTTGAGTCACATCTCCCCTCTCCCCACCAACAGCACACCTACCTGGGTTCTCCTTTCACGCTCGACCCACTCAGCATCCCAGGTTCAGACCCCTTTCTCTGCTTTCGTTCTCATCACCATGTGAACACAATCTGCTCTCCATACTCTCCAGAATCTTTCTCCCTTGACCACCACAGTCATTAGTCCCCATCTGCCTCTGCTAAGAATTGATAGAATCAGGCAGCCTTGTCAGAATCTGTGTCCTTTAACCGTGCTGAACTTTCCTAAATTGAAAAATGTCTAGTGTTACGATATCTCCGCAGGTACTTTTATTAAGGATTTTTTTTTTCCTCATCCAAGCTTATGATCTTGCCTGGAAAAATCTCTATGTCATCCTTTCCTCCACTTCAGGTCTCAAGGAAAACAACCAAACTCAGCAGGCAGCCCACATGCTTACAGATGAGATGACACCCATCTCATTGGTACCACATTGGCACATGATTTTGACAGGCCTGGGTGCTGGGTCTGCAATTATGTGATTTCATGTTTTTTTTTTAAACCTAAAAGAAGTCTATCATAAAAATCAATCAACTTTCAGGAATTATGGGAAGTCACACTCATGAATTCTCATAAAATTCCTGACAATTTTTTACTCACCTATGAGTGGACATTCAAAAACATACTAAATTGGACCCACTAACTTCTGAGGGAAAACTAAACATAAGTGCCCATTGTACCTCCCAGTCATGTCCAATGTCCTAAAAAGTATTTTCAAATACTAAAGGATGGGCATTAAACTTCTGAAAATGAAATCATGGTCATTGCATTCATTTTTTTGCTAACTATGATGAGGCAACAACAGTGGCTCAAAGATCAAATTAGGCATCAGATGTTAGCAGTAGCCCCACAAGGTCACAGAGGGTTCCTAAAAAGGATGCCTCAGTTAGAGCTATGGAGTTCTGGGTTCCTATGTTAGGTGTGGTAAAGAAGGCCACTGGGAAGTTTGCTCCAACTATTATTCCTCTTTAGGTCTATATCCTCAATGTAGAAAAAGGGCACTGAAAGAAGGTATGTCCAGTCCTCAACTCAGGGGGTGTCCTTTCTCTCCTGGCCCTAGCCACTCACCAGAGAATTTTCATATGCTTTTGCACTGACTGTGGAGGACTGAGAGTGCCTGGAGTTCAAGGACCCACATGACACCATTATTTCAGTGACGGAACTCTTTATAATGCTTCTCTTACCAAGTAAGTCCCCCCACCCCCACTGGACACTGGAGCCAATTCTCTGCCTTGCCTGAGTATAACGGAACTTTAACTTCAACCAGGACTTCTGTCTCTGGAGTGGATGAGCTACTCCCCTACCACCTCAGTACCTCACCCTTAGCTTACTGATACGACCCTTCCTTTTTATACACTCTTTTTTTCATTCTCCTGCCCACTCTCATCTTACTATCATTACATTCTGAGATCTAGTAGCTAAATTGAATGCTATAACTATTTAAAAATGGAATCTGTTCCACAGTTGCCTCCAAGAACACTTTACTATCTTCTTCTTAACTTCCCACTTCCTCTTTTCCTTGATGTCATCAATTCGGATGTAGGGAATGCACACACCCCTAATAGCCACCCACCACCGATTTATCATTATAAATCTCAAAGACTGCACATCTTTTACATCTTTTCTGACATAGCCACAATACTCTATTTTACTCCCCTGTCAGAGGGAACTCATACCCATTATCTCCAATCTCTTACCCAAGGAAATTCTTAGACCCTCCAACTCACCAAACAGCACTGCCATTCTTTCGTTCTCTTGTGTGAGACCTAAGACTCATCAACAAGGCAATGATCCCTACTCATCCAGTTGCCTCCAATCCCCACACTTTCTCTCCAAGATGCCTCTCTCTTTCACTCACTGTGCTTTGCTAACTCTCAAAGATGCTTTCTTCACCATCCCTCTGGATCTGTGATGCCAGGACATCTTTGTCTTTACCTGGACAGATCTTGGACAGGCCCCATCTTTTTTGTTCAAGCCCTAGTTAAGCATCTTCAAGAAAGCTCTCCTTACAATATGCAGATGGCCTTCTATAATAAATGTAAGCTCCAAGAGAGAAAAATAATTAAAGTATGATATGACATAGCCACAACTTCAACCATAGTCAAATCCAATCTGCTCCCTAATGGAACTACTTCTCAATCTGAGCTCATTGCACTCACAAGGGAATTCACCATCTTATGAGGCAAAAGAGAAACATACACAGACCCAAATTATGGCTACCTCATCCTCCACTCACATGCCTTTTTGTGGCAGGGGAGGCACTGCCAAAGTTTCCCCAATTGGCAATTTTTCATTAATTCTTAACCTTCTCCCACCAACTCAATAACCTCAATGGGTTGTGGTTATCTGTTTCAAATCCCATCAACAAAAGGATGATGCCTAACGCAGGAAAGCAATAAGGCAGATATGAAAGCAAAAAAGACAGCCACTAAATGCCCCTCCAAACAACTCCTGTTCATATGCGGTGTGCAAAAGGACCGAAACCACAGCCAACATCTCATTCAATTATCTCTTGACTATGTCCTTCCATAATATTGTCCAGATGAAATCCAAAACTGGATTTTACCAATTTTACCTCAAAAAATATTTCATCAACAAAAACCTCATCAATAACACACACATTCAGTACTGAATGAGTATTTCGTATGCCCTACCACCCACGATCCTCTGAAAAGGTGGAAAAGTTAACCAGCTCCTCAAACAACACCTCAGAACACTCTTTGGAGGCTTCCTGTCCATGGCCGCCACTTCTCCCCATAGATCTCTCACAGGTTAGAGCTGCTCCACAGAAACCCTTCTTCTTAAGTTCTTTTGAAATTATGTAAGGTTATACCTCCATACTTAAAGGATACCTTTTTTTTACCCTCCCTTTCTCACAAACTGTATCCCTGTTTCCAATTTTATAAGACATCTTCTTAGAAAGTACATTGATTCTGAACACCTCAATCCTCTAAAACTCACTCACATTCTAGAGGAGGATTTTTTTTCATACCTCAAAAAAACTATATTACTTTCTCAGGTCTTCCTCATATTTGACACGCCATATGACACAGACATTCTAGATATCATTCAAAAATATGGCTTTGTGTTTCCTTTCTGGGCCTCACTTCTACTCAAACCTTATTTATTTCTTCTTTTCTCTATTTTCTGTTTTTCAGGACTTCTTACCCCCTCTGTCCTCCTCATTTGTTACTTCTCCAGGTTTATTTACCTATTTCCTGCCCCCAGCCTTGCCCACTATCTTCAAAAACCAAGCAACTCCTCAGGACAAAGGGATATTGGTTGTCCCTCCCCTCACAATTAGCTCACTGTAGCCCACCATCTAAGTTCCATTTCAACTGAGATTTAAAATTATCCACCCTATCTATCCAAACCTTGTCAATACACTTGCCTTACAATTACTTCCTCTGAGGCCCAAGGTGGTACCAATAAAAGGTCTTTTTGTCATGTGTGTACAGACATTAATGACAGTTTCCCATTGCTTTAAGACCCCTTCCACATTGCTCCACTCCTCCAACATCTCTATAGTATCCAAAGAGCTCAAATGTAACCTTGGTTTCTCCACCAAAAGACACACAGGCCACAGGATACTCTCCAACAAACATTTTAATTCCCTTCTTTGGTTTACAGGATGGTAACAAAACTGTCACTGGTACTTTGTTAAAACTGCACATCAACAGTGCTTACATCCAACACCTACCTATTTCAGTTTTTGGTGCCCCATTTCATACCAAAATTGATTATCAATTGCCAAAAATGTCTTTCTAAATGAAAACCAAACCCAACTTAACATTGAAAAGTGGCATCCTTTTTTCAAGCACTCACAAGAGTTCTGGTTGTGGCAGTTCTGGGCTTCTCTGCCATCCTTTAATGGTTCAACCTTACAACACCTGTTTTCCCTGAATCTATCAACATATATCAAAACCAGAGCTACATTCTTATGTGGGACCTCAGCCTATCTTTGCCTCCACATCACCTGGATGTGTACCTGTACACTTGATTGCCTCTGTCCTCATGAAGACCTGATCTTTGACAATTAACCTGTTCCCCTTTTCCTTCAGGATACCATTAGACCCAAATGTGTC